>BLYF01000056.1:489336-519695 GCA_014905255.1 Herpotrichia juniperi | reverse complement strand
TAGTATTAGTAAGTTATATTTTACCTAGTTTTTAGCTTCTTTAACTTAGTTATAGAAGTTTGTTAGCTCTTTTTCTTCTACTAGCTAGCTGTTTTTATTGTTAATAATATTGTCTATAACGTTTCTAAAAGAAAAGTCTTTAAAACTATTTTGTTTTATAACTATAGCTTTAACTGCTTCTCTAGTATATAATAAGCTGTTAATAGTAACCTTCTAGTAAAGTTACTTATATTATAGTTAGAGGTAAAAGTTACTTCTATAAGTTTAGTAATATTTTTTATTAGTTTTTTTTTTAATTTCTTTACTTATTAGTATTCTTTTATTATTTGTTATTATTATTTTATATAACGCTAGGTTTCTAGTAGGTTTCTAGAAGTAGGCACTAGTAATATAGCCTAGTTTTTTATATCTAAAGTATTTTTCTTTATCTATAAGCTTTTTTTTTTTATCTTTTTCTTTTTAACTTTTATTATTAAAGTTCTTTTTTTCTTTAAAAGTTTTTTTTTTTCTTGTTTTTATTCTTTTATAGCTTATAATAGTGTCTTCTTAAGCGTCTAGGTAGAGTTATTATTGTTAGCTAGTATTATATTAGTAAATACTACCCTTCTTCTCTATATAGCGTTTATAATTACGTTAGTTTTTATTAATTGCTCTTTATTAAAGTTTGTTAAAGGTTTTCTATCTAGCGCTGTAAGAGAGGCAGTCTTTAAAAGTGTTAGTTAGACTATTATAGAAAGCGCTTATTAAAGCTACGTTGCCTTTTAGGCCTACTTTTGCTTTATACTAGCTAAAGTTAAATATATAAAACTATAAGTTGTAATTCCTTATTTTATTATTATAGATTTTTTATAGTGCTATAGCTTGTTTATTAGTATTGCTAAATATAGTACGTAAAGTATTTTTAAAAGATATTTAGGTAACAAAGATAGCTTCTATTTTTAATTTATATTTATAAGTTTTATTAAGGTATTTATTTAGGTGTAGTTAAATTTAACTAGTAAAGGTTTTTACTAAGTTTCTAATAGTATTAATAATTCTATTTTTGTTATTTAGAAAGTTAAAGTTTTCTATATAAAAAAAAGCTTTAGTTATAGTAAGAAATAAGTTTAGCTTAAAGAGGTTTTCTTTAAATAGGTTTAGGCGTTTTGCTTTTATTCTAAAAGCTTAGAGTTTTAGCTTAAAAAGCTTAGTGTTGTTAATTTCTAAGTATTAAATATATTGTATAAGCTGCTTTAAGGTAAATAGAAGAATAGATTATTATTAAGCCTTTATAAGTTCTAGAAGTTATAAAAGCTTTAGCTGTTTTTTCTACTAAAAAAAGTTGTTTGCTGTATATATACCTCTAAGCTCTTGCTTAGGTATTTTTATTAGTAGGTAGTTTAGATAGCTTCTAATTAGCTATATATTACCTTAGAGAGCCTTAAGGTAGCTCTCTTTCTTAATTAGGTTTTTATACTTGTTAGTAGCTATAATATTAATATTTAACTCTTTCTTTTTCTATTTAATTAGTAATTAGAGGAAAGGCGTGTAAAGGTTAGCTTATTAAAGTAATAGAAAGTATACGTACTAGAGTTTACTAGAGTTTTAAAATAAGATAATAAAATAGCAAAATATAGATACAAGTAAGTTTTTTAGGTTATAAAAGAAATTAAATAATTAAATTTTAAAGATAAGGTTGTATATTAGGCAATAGCTATAAAGATTTATCTATTATAGAAACTTTATCTCTCTATATATATCTTAGTAGTTAATATGCTCTTGTTAACTTTAATAGAGACACCTTTGTACTCTTATATACTAAGGCAGAGACATGTTACGTAATTTACTTTGTGTCCCTATAGGTAGAGACAGGGACATGTTATGTAACGTTTGTTAGATTACAATAAGGGATAGGGCCAATTAGTCTACGTGTAGTTAGGTAGTATAAGTCTAGTGGCTGCCTAGACTAGGTTGTAATATAGCGCAGCTAGAAGTTAATAAAGACGTTTCTTTTCTCTTTTCTCTTCTTCTTCTTCTTCTTCTCCTCCTTCTCCTTCTCCTTCTTATTCTCCTCTCTTCCTAACAAAGTATTACCCCCTATCTTATCTCCCCCCCCTCTCTTATTATAAACATCCTCAGCTAATTCCTTATATGTAGGCAGGGTACTAAAGGTAATTAAGGACTTAGAGGTTAGTTCTACGTTCTTCTCTATTACCTTCTCCTTCCTATTCTTCTTCTTGGCGCTTAATTTAGGCCTCCCCCCCCCCTTAGCCTTATATCTCTTTAATAGGCGCTAGGTTTCCTGTGCCTCAAGGGCTCGCTTTAAAAGCTAATAGGTCCGTGCGTTAGGCTTTAGCATCGCATTTAATTATAGACTGTAAATGTAAGCTAATAGTCTTATAGAATGCCAAGAGTGTGAATATTTACTGTGTGTTAGGGGTAGGCTGCATAGGTTGTTATCCAAAATCACTATTTCGCGTACAAAAGTTGTATGTGGGGTATGCCTCACTATGCAGGCCAAGCAAACTAGTACTATTTTGGGGGGGGGGAGGATATATCCGTGGTCACCGATAGCAGAAGGTTGACAAAATGCAGCTGTTCTCTAGTCATACAGTAGAAGAAATTTGATGCCAGAGCTTGAGCCAGACGCCAAGGCAGAAGATTCGTTCTGAGCATGCCTCGTGTCCCACATTCGTTAGACGGTCACGACGGTCGGTAGGCGCCCTGCATTTGCGCAACATGGCTCGCTTAGCAACATGAGATCTGACAACTGGGCTGGTGAAAAGGCGTATGAGAAGAGAATTAAGAAACTTAGGAGGGGCCTTCTGATTAATCGACAACTGAATGTGGGAATTCTTTGGGAATTGTGGGTCTGGAGTGGCGGCCACGGAGGGCCCGCGGCATAAGAGCCTTTTCGGCATGACTCACAGGAATGCTACAGCGCTGAAGCTCCAGACTCCAATGCCCATCTGCCTAATCTGGCTCCCTCACACGTTTGCAGCGACCAAATCCTCTATATGTATATCTCTCATTTCTGTGACTCACCTCTATTAAAGTCTGAGCGGTCTTTAAAGAATATTAAAAGGATCTGTACCTCTTATCCATCGTGGAGAAACCTCCATCAACACTCTCATCCCAGTCTGCGCCTCCAAGAAAACGGGCGTGCTTCATCTGCTACCGACAACATTGGTCGCCATGCCTACAAATGCCGAAATAGCGACATTTGAGGATTTTGGTCTTAATGATGCGCAAAGGATTTCACACAGGCCCCATCGTGTGATTGAAATGGTTGAGCCGAATCCGAAATGGCCCTCTTCGTTTGCCTTGATAGCCCAGCGAATCCAGGCGGCGCTGGGAGGCCGCGCTCTGTCTATTGAGCATGTAGGTTCGACCAGCGTACCCGATCTACCGGCCAAGGACATTATAGATATAAATCTAGTTGTCGCCGACCAGACTGCCGAAGGAGACTACGTTCGGGATCTGGAGGATGCCGGTTTTCAATTCCTCACTCGCAATAAGGTAATTGTTTTTCAATGTCGGCAGATTTTTATTTTTAAAGTTCGTCAACACTGACGCGAGACACTGTAGTTGCATCGCTTCTTTGGCCTCGACGAGCCGTACGCCAACATCCATGTGTGGGGCCCCGACAGCTCCGAAATTGTCCGTCATCGCATATTCAAAGAGTGGCTGCTGGATCACGAGGATGATAGACTGGCATACGCGGAGGTGAAGAGGCAAGCCGCCTCAGCGGCTCGGGAGGCAGGTGACACTGTGATTGAATACAATGAACGCAAGCAACCGGTCATCCGGGAAATCCTGAAGCGTGCCTTTACGGCGCATGGTATTTCCGAGTCGTGATTCTTGACGGCCGAATATATCTTACGACTGCTTGTGGAATATACCTAGGCAGGGGTATCGAGTTATCTTTCATGCGTATTATTCTGTGCATGTATGTATGGCTTAGCAATGCGGGCTGGGTGAATATGGCGGGGCAGAATATAGTACAGGGTGTCGGTAGCCTTCTTATGAAAACACTGTCGCCTCCGAATTCGTGTATTACCTAAACATTTTTCTGCAGAGGGTCAGAGGTCAGTATTTATGATACATTTAGTGATCAAGTTTTGTTAGTATATATAATGTAGGCATACCCCATATGTACTACAATATGTTAGATGCAATAAATCTAAAAAATAATGCATAGGTATTTCACTGCAATAATGTCGGTTATATACTGGTTATTATGTCTCTTCTACAGTATAAGACTAGTCTAGTGTGTTTATACTAACTGCTATAGTTCTATAAACTGTTTTTAGGTATACTAAAAATATGTTACAATCCATGCTAGGCTACAGCGGCTACCTTATACCACCTGACCACACGTGGACTAATGGGGCGCAACTGACCCTTAGTACCAACAGAACCCCGACATATCACGTGATGTGTTCCCGCTTACGTCAACAGGAACACAGAGTGTGCCCGCCATAGTACACGGGAACATACTACTAAGAAGTATATAGAGAGACAAGGTCTCTGTAATAGATAGTTCTTTGTAGTTATTGCTTAATACAACCTTGTCTTTAGAACCTTATTGTCTAGCTTCTTCTGCAACCTAGGAGATCTACTTGTGTTACGTGTGTTGTTGTTCTATTGTCTTATCCTAGAACATAGTAAACCTAGCAAGTATAACCTTCGTGCTCCTGCAAAGCTAACTATCACGTGCTCTCTCCCTTATCCCCAATTAAGACCTACTTAGCCACGGGCTTAGGTTACTTAGTCACTGCTTAGTTTTAAACCCTTGTATGCTCAGGTTCGAAAGCGGAAATAGACTTTAGGGAGGTTAGGTTTCCCCTAAGAGTATATCGCGTACTCTCATGTAAATGCCTTTCCTGTATACCGTTTCCAATCAATTCCAATCGATCTTCAAGTTCGTCCGTAGCAGTCATGACGCACTGAGGGGCAATTGCACAGCCACATCCCTCAACACGACTACCTATTGCCCAAAATGATCTCCGCATTCGATTGCACACCATCATGATGACAGCTACGTACGAGCATCCCGCATTATCGTGACGCAAGTGGCATGCTCACATGAGAGCATACATACAAGAGCTATATATACCGCGAACAGATTTGAGAAATCACTCTCACATCACAATCTGCCTACCAATCTTCAACCAACGCTTCAACTCAACAGCTTTCCATAATTCTTCACTTCCAACCCTCTTCCACACCCTCAACCCACGCCATTAAAATGGATACTACCACAGGCCAAGGCGCGGCAGGCACCTCGCTGGGCCAGAGCAATCCTGCAGGTCTCTCACACGACATGCCTAGCACCGTAAGGAACAATCTTTGACCACCCCTTAATTTGCAAATCCGTATACTGATTCTGGGACCAGATTCATGACGCTGGAACCACTGGAAAGGAGTCTAGCAAACAGTCTCACGCTATTGGCGCAGGAGAACACTCAAAGGGCGACTCAAAGGTCCCACTAGGCATCCAGAAGATTGTACCTGAAAAGTTGGAGCGCGCGCTGCCTGATTCTATCCATAACACAGGAGACTCCAAGAAATGAATAGGCCAATGGCAACCGGGGGGCGGGCGCGCTTTGGTGGACACACCTTTGTATTAATATAACCAAAACAATAATTAAAAGTGGTGACTTTTGAATGGACATGTCGACCTTGTCCGCGCGGGCAAATATTGACGACGTGAAGTGTTTGACAAAGCGGGTTGTTGTGCGGGGGGACCGCGCGCCTGTCCAGACATGATCTTGAACATTCCATACGTAATCGACACCTTTTTCTTTCTTACCGGATTAGGCAAATTGGTCTGTGCCTGCTCTCTAAGCTCTAAAAGGTCATAATCGACAGAGCTCCATTGTCAGTGCGCGAGAGCACTAAAAATAGCAGATCCAGATGATGTTGTGGATCAACATTCGTGGATGTGGAGAAGTTCACTCTCATCCCACTTCTTCCGTGATCAACGGATTTTTGAGAAACTGCCATTTTAGGAAAGTTGAACACATCGAACGTGGTGATTTGGCGTCGAATTTCCCCAGTTTCAGGTTTGCGCCATTCCATGTATCAAGTCTAGTCCAATTTAAGGTTCAGACGTCACCGATTCTCTTTCCGCTCATCTCATCTTCGCAAGTTATTACAATCTAAAGCCTACAACTTTCTTCAACGCGCTACTGCATAGAAATAAGCTCTGCAAAAAATCCTCAAGGGCGTGGCAATGCTTAGAAGAAGGATATAGTAGCAAAGGAGCGCTTAATTTCTACTACTTCTGTTATCCTTGAGCAAGAAGCGTTCGAGCCTAAATTCTCAACTCCAATCATCCACGCAATTGCAAGGGATAGGGGTGCAAGACAAACTGCCAGGAGATCAACAGTGGTTATGCTGATGATCACTTTTGGTTCATGTTAGCCGAAAAAGATTGGGTATGTCTTATATCGTGCGCACCTCTATTGCATCTCGCAAATCCATACATGCCCCGTGAAGCTCTTTCAATAGCCCCGAAAACGAAAACATGAGCTCTCCAACGCCAGCTGTCAAAACAAGCATGCGTAGTGAAGATATGTTCTCTTCGTCATCGATATGTAAGTCCTATAAGATGAAAGCTATTGCTATGTTGACGCTGTAGAAGGAGCGAAAGCAGTGCCGGAGTGGCATACTGAGAGTCTCGCAATTCATGTGATAGATTGCTAGTCTGGATTGATTTTCTAAGAGATCACAACAGGAGAGTGAGTTCTTGGAGACATGTTGGTGTCAGCGATGGGGATATGAAATCTGTCGTGCCAGAGCTAACAGGTCTAGAAATTTCACATTTAATTAGAAGCAGGGTATTAGACGAGAGGCATTCGCTTGCTATATGTAGCAGTAAGTGTGGGCTCGTGACGAGTAGCACGCAGTCTTTTTGGAACTAGATCACTCATTTTTGTGCACTCTTTATGACAATGAGAAAGTCGGCGCAGCAAGATGTAAGATGATTGTAGTGGCTAGAGGGAGTAGCTATGTATACTACTGCGAGAGAAGTACAGCTGGTTTGCGCTGCAGCAGCATTCCCTTCTCAATGACCTTGGTATGGCCAGTTAATGATTCGGTGCCCCTGTATATACTTCCAGCTACCGCCTCTTGATATCGACATCATCCGGTCACATATCGTTCATCCGTCGAATACTATTGTCGTGACCAGTCCATACTAGACCCTGTCGCGCGTCTCCATTCTCTTGTAGTATTCCTCCCCGCTCGTCCGCATTATGTACGCATAGAAGAACTCCCAGATTGCGGCTGCAACAACGATGCCCCACTGAATCTTGACAGCTCGATTGAGTTGGAACCTCAGCATCGTAACCGTGATGTGGTAGACAGTTAGGGCGAGGTAGGTGAAGCGGACAAACGCGACGAAGAGCTGGCTAATTGCGGGAATCATGTTGAGTTGTTGGTTTGTGAAGACTGATGCGGTTAGTGTCTGTGTGTGTTATCGAATGACAGAGCTGTTCTCTTACTATTGGTCTCTTGGTGCGGTGGATGTGGCGGATTAGGTGGTGGTGGTCTCTGTAGAGGAATATCCTGTAGTTTGTGTTTTGAAAGAACATAAAAAAACAGGGTAAGAAATGTTTATGGCTGGTTGCATCCACACTGAAAGAGTAAAATTGTGGGTGAAAGAGACGCAATTTCCCGTTTTGAAAGTGTTGACTTGCTCTAATCTTCACACTACTTGTCAAGTTATATTGGTTTCTTTGGTTATGTCCATTCTCTATCAAACGAATGCATCCGGGCTGGCACTTTCCATCAGGTTAGAGTTTGCTGGTCTCGTACTTAGGCTAGTATCCATCAGACGCTGTCAGCCTTGGAGACTAGTGAAAAACAATCATTGGTAGAGGATCGATGACTCACAGTTTGTTGTCCTAGGTCGCAGATAATACTCAAGTGGTTCACCAACGATACCTTCCTTGTCTGTTGTCTCACTAGATTCCTCATTCTCGTCCTCGTCTCCACCCCCCACATAAGCTTTATCAGTCTTGTTCCTGTTCCCGCGCAAGTGCCTCCTCATCCAACCGCTCGATTCTCAAGCGACGTAGCCTGATATTTTCCTCGATCTTCACGACCTGAGCTCTGAGTACTGCGATCTCCTTAAGCTGGAGATAGTGGTGAAGCCCCCACCAACAGAACCAGAATCCGTGGAGCAGTGCGCATGTACTGATTACTCTGCCGGGCGTGAGATTCATCCTGCCGGTCATGGCGAAGATAGACAGAGCGATCGTAGTAGGGTAGACGAGGCAACAAATGTCCGGTGGCTCGTATTTTGCCGCCATAATGACTATGGTAATCGAAGTGGAAGTAGGGAAGGTGGGGTGAGATATGATGTAGCAGCGGTCGATAGATATGTTGCTGAAGTAGTTGAGATGCAGACGCCAGCAATCAGGTGGAGGTGAACTGGTGCGACGCTCTAAATGCCGAAGTTTTGCGAGGTGAAGAAAGCAACCGTGCGTAATGTAGCGACTGCCTAATAGGTGAAGCAGTTCCCTCGCAACTGTCGACCTTGCTTATGCTCGTTAACATGCCTGCACATGAGAAAGCCATCGCATCTCCCATTTTGGCTAACATGTTGAAGCGCAATATCACGCGTTAAGTTCTCGACCCTGCCACTTGACATGCCTGCCTCATTGCACCTCGTTCTTCGCCTCATCCTCCTCCTCCTCATCAAAATGCCACCCATCATCCCACCATCGAATCTCCTCATCAATCCTCTCAAGCTCCGCATCCGCCCTCCGCGCAACCGCGTTCAGCCTTCTAATCTCTTTCTCCAGCAGCCGCGTCCTCGCCTGTGACCGCTTCAACTCGCGCTCCAGATACTTGATATAAAGCTTGTTCGCAGCCTGCCAAGCTGACTGTGTGAGAAGTAGTACAACGAGTGATCTGGCGGGAGTAAGGCGAGCTTTTCCCAAGGCTGCCAAGAAAAAGAGCGGGAGCGACGTCGCGTATGCGAACGTGCTGGGTCGGGGAAGCTCGTAGATATACATTTCGTAAGATCAAGACGAAAGAGTGTGACAGCTTCGTTGTGTGCGGTTATTTGGTGCAGTGAGGTGTGTAGGTTGAAGGTTGGTCGTCGAAAAGATGCAGGTCCGATTCGTTAGACGCTTACCCGATTTGGCGCTACACAACAGCATCATCCTGATTCGTAACTACATGAAAAATTGTGACGTAATATAGAGGAGCGATGGTAGAGGCAGTTCTAGATTCTATTGCTGAGTTAGTGAAAAAGTAGACTGGAAGATACATCCAATACCACTGTCATCGTTCGCTACTTCACCACCGGCTATCTTTTTCAAGAACCACAAAGGGTCGTTGGCAGCAAATATTAGAAGAAGTAGTTGCAAGAGTGTTGAAATAATAAACTACTTCGCAAAATCCCTCTCTCCAATTTCTCAGGGTTTCCAAACGCCGAGACTACAGATTTCATCTATTACTCCAGTGAAGTGTGCAAATCCCATATGAACAACACGTAGAAAGCATGCGAAATGTAACTTCGCTGAACGTTCATTTCTATGACTTATTTCGATTCGGGACCTTGGCTAGAGATGAGACCTTGTCTTCCTGTTTCTCGGTCTTGTCCACAGCTCCCCACTAAGGTTAATGTTCGCTAAGGAGTATCGTCGCCTGAGTCATGTTTTTTTCTGTGCCTTACTAGCATTTGCATAATCTCTGATATCTCTTTTGGTTTCTCCGATGACCTGAATCAGTGCGTGCTAGGCACGCCATTCTGAGTACAGAACCACCGTTGCGACACTGAAGATGATCCAAAGAGGGAATGGAATGAGCTTCATTGTATGCACTAGATAGAGATCTATAACTATATTAAAGAAGACTATGACAAGATTCGGAGCCTCGCAAACCTCTGGAAACTATAGACGTATAATCTAAATATGACGTTTGCCTGGGGTTTGCGAAGCGGGAGGCGTTGTTGATGTTAATACCATATTGCCAACATCTGAAAAAAGTAGTATGGTGGCTTAGAGGGAGTATGTTTACTTCGAATTATCGATTACGTAGTTCCTTTGTAAAGTGCCTAGTTTACTTGATGTTCTTCAATCAACAACCGATCCAGCTGGTTTTCACTCTCCCAAAACCTCACCACAGTCTCCGCTATGCCTGGAATGATACAGCCGGAGGAAACCCCCAGTGGCCACCCATTAACAGAATTTCCCTCCTAAAGCTCTATCCTCTCCCTTCACCACTCAACTGAGCCTGCCATTATGACTGCGACTATGTCAGATCCTCCACCATCTGCCACCATGGCTCAAACTCAACCATTATTATTCTGTCTTGCAGGTATAATCATGGCCTTCCTCTCCTTCAGCCTAACACTATCCATCCTCCAGCACTGGGACTACACCAACACGGGCGGATTGTGGAGCTTGTTCGAGACTCTCGGTAAGTAACCCAACTACAACCCTATATCCCCATTTCACTCTGAAGAATCACACTGACTTGTTTCCCCTTCTAGTCATATGGGCACTCCTCTACAAAACTGGCATGTTGGCTATCCAGCTGTTCCTGCATTCGCATTTTATGTCTACAGCCCTTGAACACCTGAACGAAGCACTCGAAGCCGCCGAGGCCGAGCACAAGTTCGAGAAGCACCCCGGCCTGCTTGGTCAATATCCCTCTTCCATTCTCTCTAATGGCTCCCTATCCTACAAAGCGAGCACACTACCCTCCCGCTTCTTAGTGCCAGACATCCACTCAATCGACTCCCGATCCGTCATCTCGTACGCAGGAGATCCCATCGATGTCTTGAAGAGCCCATGTAATCTAATCGAAGACCCATCAACCAGGCGGACAGCTAGCTACGTTCCTGGGAGCACTTCGAAGAAAGCCACCTCCAAAGAGACGACGGAGTGGCTCAGCGCCCTCGCTGTCTCCAAAGCGCCGGCTACAAACCTCTTAAACCCCCAAAATCTGGATATCTTAGGTACCTTAGCAGAAGAAGAAACCCACTGGGGCGACGAGATCTCGTCATGGAACCTGGAAGTTGTCACCGCACAGCCAAAGGGAATGTGGCTGGCGAATGAGCATAGCTACGACCGGCATTTTGGCAAAGGAGGGAGCTGGGAAGGGTATGGCTGCCACTCTAACGATGAGAGGTATGAGAGCCGGGAGAAAGACAAGAAGGACAGAAAGGTGTTGAGGAAGAAGAACCCAGATGAGGTGAAGGGGGAGGGAAGGATGCGGAATGTGTTGAAGAAGCGGGACGGACGGCGTCGAGGATAGTTGTCGGACACTGCGAACGGGAGAAGGATGGGTGGGCGTGGCTTTACTAGGAAGGGTGATATTTTCCAGTGGCATAGAAGATTGTGTTTAAGGAATTATAATCTTAGGCTTTAACAAGTAGTTGGGGCGTAGAAAGGCACAGTATAAGGGACTACAGTTTGGCATCTGGCTTCTGGCGTTCACATACCCCTTGACTTCCGATGCCTTTAATTCGTCTACGATGAGATTCTCAGGACCTCTGCAACCTTTTCTCTCTAGTATTTTAGGGAACCCAGTCATTTCATCTCATCATCCACGGAATATGGGCAGAATACCCATACAGACAGACCTGTACACTATAGATGCAAACCCATGATCCATCTCTCCGTCTATATTCCAAACATAAAATTATTACCCACAACGACATCTCTCCTCCCCAACCGTCCCAATAACCAAGTCGTCCAACTGCCTAACCACAGCCCTCCTGGCAATGCAATTACTGTTGTGAGTAATCCTCCCTAAGCTTGCATCTCCTCCACTCTCCATCTCCGTACCCTCACTCCCAGCTCTGCTAGTGCGTTTCCGCTTCGTCTTCACGTAGCAGTACAACCAGGCCATAAACGAGATGATCGTGATTCCAAGAAAGATGGCCGTGACACATATGCCAACAATCCACTGCTTCGTTTCTTCTTTGGAAGTGGGTGCGTCATGGGAATTAGCAATGCTAAGTATGACTGTGGTAGGTGTTGGCCGTTCATTGAGGGTGGTTGTGATTGATGAAAGTAACATGTTTGACTAAAGAGAAGACGAAGTGTAGAATATGGATTGAGCGGAAAGGTGGCGGTAAAAGGAATTGGACACGACGGCAGAGCGCGAGGAATGACAAGTAGATGATGGTACTTGTCCTAATGAGACTCGACCCTGCAAACCCGGATTCAACGCTCGAGTAGGACTTGTCTCACGCTGAATACCGCATTCGAGATTGTGATGTCTCTAACTTTGAGATCAAGGGATGCTCGATCCTGAACAATTTTGATCAGAAATTGGCAGACTAGGATGAATGTGAAATCAGAACTTGTTCGATTGGGTATATTTATCGACTCCTCATGCACAACGCAGCGTTGTTGTTACAGCTCATCCGTCACTGCATTGTGCGCTCCACGCTGCCCCTCATTTCCCAGAACAGCCAACAGCGCTCGAAGCGTTGAGTGTATGTCTCGGTTGTGCGTCATTGACTCTGCGCCGGGTGTCCGTTTCCAAGATTCCCCAAAAAGATATCCTCTCTCGTCCTCCTCATTTCGCCTTATTCTTCGCCGCCTCCGCCTCCCTCCTCGTCGCGTCCTCCAATAACGCCGTATCGATCGCTCCTCCAGGTAGATGTACGTATCGGACGACGGAGCCACGGATGAACATGTCGCGTGTAGAGCACTGCACCCATCATTAGCACAAATCCTCATATCCCAGTACACCATCCCAGGTGCTCTTTTCGCCTTTTCCCGCTTTCTTCCGCTATCTTCTCTTGTATTGGTAGATTCCTCAGTTTGACCTTGCCCTCGTCTCTTGTTTCGTGTACGTACCAAATGCGGCCACCTCAACTCATCCGTCGCCTCGGCATTATCCAGCTTAATATTCAAGTACTGATCGACGCTCTTTAGCGTGCCACGGATGCAGACTTCGTTCTTCAATTCTACCGTAATCTCATGCTCGACGAGCGTCTTGAAAAAACTGCAATCTCGCCATTAGCATCTGTACCGCTGCGAACACATGCGATCGGCGAGTGAAACGGGGAGGGCTGGAGGTGGTCTGTGAGGAAGATGGGTGCTGTAATTGTGGATTGGGAGGTGCGGACCTGAAGAAGAGCATTTTGGCGAGATTGGGAGAGTCGGATTAAGGGTATGGGGTCGTGAATTCGTGAAGTCGTTGCGTAAGGGAGCAAGTACTGGATCTTTCGAAGTTCGATGTCAAGTTGAGCTTGGGTCGCACGCGGGGCTCCGAGGTTTAGCCCAGGATCACGTGATGAATTTTCTATTGCATTGTTACGACGATATCAATCAATGCAATCATATTGGTAATATTGCCAGTGTCTTCTCAAGTGAGATGTGCAGAGCAGTGAGAGAAGTTATAGACATTGGCACATAAGCGATTAATACAAGATCTTCTTCAACTGCAACAAATGAAAGTACCAAAGTAACTATGGTATGGTATCAACCTGGACTTCCAACTAAATGACGATGCGAACGCTCGGGCAAGACCAGCCCTCAAATCCCCAAACACCTTGCTAATGCCCATCACGATCTCCAGTAGCATATTAAATCCAACGTGAACCATTCATATGAGCTTACTTCATGGCATAGCCGGTCAAGTACCTCCATCCCGACTTCTCCTTTGCGCCTTCTTCAAGAACTTGCACCACACCTTCGAGCAGTCTCTCCTCCTCCTTGCCCATCTCCGTCTGCAGCCTCAACAGCCACTTCTCCCACGCCCAGCTACCGACCATACCTGTCAGTAGCGCCGCATCGCCGGTCGTACCAAACACTGGTGCCTCCTGCACCTTAACATGCCCACCTGGCGAGATAACCTTCTCCTCATTATTCGTCTCCGCACCAACAGCCAGCACATCGCGCCAGTTCGCGCTCGTCTTGGCCATTGGCAGGACCATCCATGATCTCTTCACGTCTCGGAAGCCAGCCTTATTGAGACGTTTGAGGAAGGACTTGGTGGGTGCGGCATCATATCCACGGGTCTTAAGGTTGAAGCCGAATTCTACTCCCATAGCTTGCGCATGACGACCTGCATGCATGATATCGGCGTCGATGAGTGAAAAGTCGAGAATGCCGCCAGGCTTAAGCACGCGGTAGCACTCCATGAGGCTCAGATCGTATTCGTCCATTGAGCGGCCAAGAGGCTTGTCGGTCTTGAGGAACTCGTAGAGCGAGCGAGCGGAGACAACGTCGAAGTGACAATTAGGGAAGGGAAGGGTCCATAGATTGGGCACGGACACGTGCTTGTGGTTTTCTGGACCGGCGACGTTGCAGGTGAGGTTGGCACCCGTGTAGACTGTGGTGGTGGTTGAGAATGGGTAGTCGTAGGCGACCTGCCATGCCCAGTCATTTGTGGGTACACCTCCGACGTCCAGGATGCGTGGTGCGCTTTTGCTCGTAATGGCCCTTGAGGCCGGCTTGCTAAGAAGCTTGCCACCGTTAAGTTGCTTGAGTGCTTGCAGGACCCATATGATTGGTAGCATCTGGTCAAGCGCTTGTCGTTCAGTCTGAGCGCGTGCAATACGCTCTTTCAACACTGTCGGGTCATCAACATAAAACTCCGACACGGGTCGTGGCGGTGACGGCCGCACTGGGTTGGTAAGTTCGAACTTTCCGAGAAGCTGATCCCTGTGAGCCTTGGGCATGCACCTTCTGTGGACGTGCATAGCCTCGGCACGGGTTTGACGGTGGATGAAGGGATCGACCTTGCGGCTGCGTTCTTGAAGATACTCGAATCCCTGAACGTAGATCACGATCTTTTTGGGCTCCACTTCTTCGACTGGCGACTCGTTAACTTCTGCCGCGAAAGTGACTGACTTCTTGATGGATTTGTCCATTGAGCTTCCGCGACTATGAGTACCGCTCGACAAGCTTGGGGAGCTTATGTCGTTCATGTCACGAAGAGCAGCTAGTAACTCGTCTTGTTCCTCTAACCATCGGCCGGTCATCTCAAGATTGGCAGTAGATAGCTTCTCAATCTCGGAGTGGTACTTGTCGTTGTACTGGAAGATTGTCTTGCTAGGGTTGATTTCCTTCACTTCAAGGACCTCTTCGATATCGCCAAGAAGAACCGGTCTAGACGTTGGCAAATTGTCCCCGAAGCCATCCAATGTTGAGCCAGCAAGCGTTAGTGTCTGCTCAGCGATGGTATTCCTTCGTGACTCGAATGGCACTCCGTAGAAATTCTCAGCTGTGGAAGTATTGGGAACTGATTCTTCTCTCTTTGGCAGGCTCCATGTGTGTCGGGCACTCGATTGAAGAGATGAAAAGAATCCGCCAGGTGATGGTATCGAGAGAGGAGAGACGGGTGTATTGCCAGAAGAGCTGCTCTGGATGAACGAGGATCGGATACAAAGGCCAAGGAACGGCCGCGATACCTCTTGCATTTCGCCTCCTCTTGCCTCGATGACTTGTGTCGTCTGTTGTTCGTGAGGATAATCTGAAGAACCAAGGTGCTGGAGAGTCTCCATAGCTTGGAGGTCGAGCTGCACTGGGCCCCATGAGTCTACGCTAGAGGTTGATTGACGTTTCTGGTTGTCGGGAGTTGATGGGCAGCTTAGTCTGTCCATCTCTTCTGAGGTCAAACTTCCGTCTAAAGAAGGCGCAGCTGAGTCTCCTGGTACTCGTAGGTTGTGCGACGCAATTAAAGACAGTCCTTGTCGAGACGGTGTGGGTAACTGCGCAGATGTCGGCTGCACGGCCGACATGGCACTCCTGAACTTCTCAATTGTCGGCCAACAGGAAGGCGAGGGAATCACTATGGATGGGTAGCGATTGCGACTTGTGCGCGCAAGCTTCTTGACAGAGGCAGATGCCACGAGGGGAACCTCTAGTTCTGCTTCGTCGTCGGTGATATCATATAGTGAATCGAATTCGCTGTCTGTCCGGCTCACCCGGTGATCTGATAGATAAGATGGTGAGGGGTAAGAATACCGGGGTGATGGCTGGGGGGACGGCCTCATCATGTCGAACAGAGGCACTTTAGGTGTGGGCTCGTCACAGCTCTTGGGTGAGATGAGGCTCGGCTGGTATGTCGAGGTGGGGGAGTACCTTGGCGTGAAGTAGTAACGAGGGATGGTGGAATCGTCTTCGACGATGGTATTAAGAGTGTGTCTCTGGTCCAGCGGAGACCTGGCATATTGGGAGTCTTCTAGAGCGCCAAGGGCTGCAGGATATGGGAACTCTGCAGATGGGAATACTTCTGGCATCGTGAAGATAGATTGGGCTGAGGTGAGCTCCGCCTCGTGCTATTATTAAGAATTCAGTACGGGAAATCCGAGTAAGAGCGACTGGGGTGGAGTCGGCGGGGCAGGAAAATATAGACTGAAGGAACGCGAGGGTAATTAAAAACGGGCAATAACCCTTGGGCTGGTCAACAGCGGCGCAGCAATAAAGATGGGAATGCTTTGATCAACAAAGCAGAGAGGGAGAGAGGGAGGAGGCTCGGGAGGGAGAGAGAATAGAATACCAGACAGTAGAAGCGGGAACGAGCGCGGGATGCGGAAGGGGATATATCGCACGTAGACGCCTTGGTCTTGACCTACCTCAGGGCCAATAGCTACCGTGGCGTTCAAAATCTACGTCGCTAGCGGTTCTGTCCATTGACAGAGGGCCGCGAGACTAGGTGGAGCGACGATGGCGGCTCACAGATGGCCACGACATTGCGACCAGGTCCCCGTGGCTGTGGTTGGCTGGCTGGAGAACAATTATCGGCATAGCGCGCAGAGAGGCATTCGGATTGGGGACGTGGGCGCGTCCAGCAGAGTGGCCAGAGTGGCCAGAGTGCCAGGCGGTGGAGGATTGGACCTTCGCGATGCGGGCGCGTAGCCTGTGTTATTTCGGGCGCCTACAGAACATGTTTGCAGCCAATGACGGCGCCGCACACGGTCCTACGATTTGCTCGCCAGCGCAGCCATGCCAAAGAGGGAACGCTCAATGCGGCGTCGTGTGTTCGTTTCGTCTTCTTCGGCGAGAGGGCGAGGCTGCGGCGGAGAGTCACTGCTGCTGGAATACTAGAGACAAGCGTTGTGAGGTGGCACCGAAGCTTTGTCTAGCTACTGTACTGTGGTGTCTCCATCGAACAGGAAACAAACCCACGAGGGCGGTACGCATGCATCCAGGAATAGAGACCATGTTGTGGGATCCAAACATGTGACATCAAGATGGCATTGAAGCGTGAATCGAAACGGTGGTTGATGAATGAGGCTCAAGGGCGCCAATAACCTTGGGCAATAAGTGCATCCCAATTTGCCCAATCTGCTGCAGAGGCAGTATTTTATTGCCTTAGCCCTTTTTACACATAGTATTATTCCGCGTAGTCTCATGTTCCGTCTATACAGGGTGAAGGCAGTGAATGACGTTCTGCTGCTGGGTTTGTGTTGCTTCAAAGGTTTGATGCGGCTCACATTCCAAGGTTATTGGCGCCAGTGAGGCTGCGGAATGTCGTTCGCATCAAGTGTCATGTTTGCCAAGGGCGGGGTCTAGTGGGGCAGCGTTTACCCAAGCGTCTCGCTGAAATCAACACCACGCAGCTATCGTGACTTCCATCACACTTCCATCTCACGATCCTCGTCTTCTAGCCTGCTGCCATTGGCTTTACTGTTCGCCAGCTATCATCCCGCCCCGCCCTCCGCTCTCGTCACAGCAGATCCGCCTTTGCACACCGCCAACATGTCTCCCCCCGCCATCATCGCGCCCTCAATTCTGTCCGCCGACTTCGCGGAACTAGGAAGGGCATGCGCCGACACCATCGCCCAGGGTGCCGATTGGCTTCACGTACAGTCTCCCTGAGCAACTGCGCGACACAATGCCACTGACGCGTCCAAGGTCGACATCATGGACGGCCACTTTGTGCCCAATATGACCTTCGGCGCCCCGGTCGTCACCAAGATTCGTCCCCACGTTGACCGACCCGCCGGCGCGTATGGAAAAGGTACATTCGACTGCCATATGATGATTGCAGAGGTACGCAGTTTCTTCATGCGCTCTATCGCCATCACCGCGCCTTGCCGCCCGCTCCCAGACCACTTCATGCCGTCTTCCACTTTCTCATACAGTTCTCAACGCCCTCAATATATCCATTACAAACCTAGCTAACAGTGTCCGCATCCAGCCAAAGAGATGGGTCAAAGACTTCAAGGGCGCTGGCTGTGACTTATACTGCTTCCACTATGAGGCCGCCATTTCCTCGACCGCCGCAGACTCACCCTCGGGCACCTCAACCGAGAAGACATCGCCAAAAGAGTTGATCAAATACATCCACGACCAAGGCATGCAGGCTGGTATTGCCATAAAACCAAGCACAAAAGTTGATGTGCTGTGGGAGATACTCGAAAACTCGGTGGCAGAAGAAAGGCCTGATGTGAGTATCGATTTCGCTACACTATCAACTATTATCGATAAACAATTTCCACTATCGATAAAACGTGACAAGGGTGGGCCTGGAACATGGCCGGCTTCTACAAGGCTGGTGGCGCATTTGGGCGGTTCGCCATGGCGGCGCTTAAGCACGCGAGCATTTGCAGTCCCAATGCCCTGTCGCTCTTGCTTGACGTGTCCCTTCTGAGATATCTACCTGCTTTTACTATGCTACCCCCCTTCGGGTTCCTTTCTGTTCTCGCTTCTCTACCCGCCAACTCAGAGTCACAATACTCATAAAACAATGCATAAAACTGACTAACCTCACTCAGATGGTCCTCATCATGACCGTCGAGCCCGGATTTGGTGGCCAATCATTCATGGCCTCCGAACTACCCAAGGTCTCTGCACTCCGCAAGAAATATCCGGAGCTACAGATCGAGGTCGACGGCGGCTTGTCAGAAAAGACTATCGACCAGGCTGCAGACGCTGGCGCTAACGTTATTGTTGCGGGAAGCGCTGTATTCGGTGCCAAGGACCCAGGAGAGGTAATCAGGAAGCTTAGGGAGGCGGTCGATGGGCGGAGGGGAAAGTTGTAGGCGTGAGACGAGGAAGCGAGAAACAAGAGGCTATGAAGAACTGACTGTACATGACGCACCTATCTTTGGTGGTAAACATAAAATAACTTAGACATCGGAAATGAAGCTCGCTAAGGAAGGCTTTGACTGCGCATCTATTCTCCCCTCTTTCTACACAAACCCCCCGTTCGGCGTGCGTTCCTTCCAGCGTTAATATCTGACCCGCAATGCTGACGTATAGAGTGTCTACACCCGATGTAGAAGTAGCGATCTCATGTCTCACTACTCGACCCCACTTACGGGCGTCCCCGCATAACCCTGCCCGTACTCAACGGCTGCTATATGCGCCCAAGTTTTCCCTGCCACAATCAGCAGCAAGCCAAAACTCGTGACTTATGCCCCCAATAGGTAAACACGAGCCATTATAGCATCCAGTTTCAAGCCTCGCCCTGTTGTCCTTTTACGTTTTCTAGCTGCAGTAATGCGGCCCAGCGTTATACAAAACCGCTCACGAGCTGACGAAAGGTGTGCCTGAATGCACGTCAGATTACACTGCCTGCCATGATCGCATCGCTGGGGCGGCGCAATTTACCATTGATGAATTGGCGTGGTGTTGTGCGACGTCGCGAGCATGCATGTCAGCATTGGTGCCCATTCTCCTGGTTTAGTTCCTTTGATCCATTTCTCTTTGGTAAGGGCGAGAATAGAAATTGGAAATGATGTCTTGAAAATTTTAGAGTTTGGAAAATTGTGAGGTTGAAGGAGCTGTAGTGGGGGTTGCGATATGGCTGCTGAGAAAATCGGCCTGAATAGTATTTCTTGCATTTGTCTTTGGTATCTTGTCATGCGCCAGGAGATTTTGCCCGTCAATGAAGTAGAGTTAGGCAGAGAGTTTGACCATCAATTTGTGCATTCATAACACCATATCAGCTTAAAGTAATTATACTATGTGTTTTCAATGAATACTTTCTCTGCATCAAACAAGCCTTGAGATTGTTTTCTCCCTTCAAATGGGTTGATTGCGACAGAGTTGCTATATCCTACTCTTCCTCTGCCTCTCTTTCTTCTCTTCAAGCCTGCACTTCTCACCCACATCTTCTCGTCGACGGACAGATTGTCAAATGTTGAGCGACCTCCTCTACCGATTGTGTGACTTATATTGGTAGCCTCGGGACTGCGATAATTGATTTTATTTAAAGTTTTCCTGCTTCTCCACTGCTGAAGACCTAATAAGTCATGTACCTACACCTTCTTTAATACCTCCATGTCTAGATTCTATCCCCAGCCTTCTCCTTTTCATCTTGTCTAGCAACCTCCTTCAAATTCCTCGAAAGCGTGCAACTCGCACAAAACAGTTCCCCCAACCCAGCCATCAAAACAAATATCCTAAGTGAAGAAAACGTCTCATCCCTGTCGACGTGGAAGACCAGGAGAATGAGGCATAGAATAATGTTGACAAAGTAGAAGAACCGGAATGTAGAGAGAGATAAAATATGCGGGACTCGGTATGTGGAGGGTGCTACTGGAGTAAGAAGGTAGGAGTAGAGAGAAAAAGGGAGAGACTTACCGGTCATGTTTAACTTGAAAGTCTAGGTTGAGTGTTAGTATGAATGCTATACGGCTGTTCGATTGTATATGGATTGGTATGGGTTTGGTAGTTTGGGAGAAGCATGGGCATGAGTACGAAACTGGAGCTATTGTATGCTTGATGAAATGTTTGCTGTTTTTAGTACGTATTTAGTAGTGCGAAGGGTTTGGATGTTTGGTTTGATGAGAGTGTAGCACATGGCTCGGGATATTGCTACACAATCACAAAAGGTGTTTAGGCTATGAAATATGAGTGATACCTGGATATTACGTATCTCAAAGTGCTATGTGTTTGATGCCAAGGGAGAGTGTATGTTTAAAATAGCATCCTTTGTGACGTTCTTTCTTGACGAACTTATAAAAAACTTGGATACGTATGCGCTCATGTGTTGGTGGTCTTGAGTAGTAATGGCGTAGTTAATCATGCTTTTTTTTTCTTTCTAGTATATGAGTCTTGTTGTCTATCCTTCGATTTTTCTGCTGAAAGCAAGAGTTTGAATATCCAAACTTAGAACTAAAACTTTAAATTGTTTGACCGAGGACCATGGCAAATAAAAATTAGTGTAGAGTAGTAACTAACTTTGAAGCTTATGAGAATGTATGAGCAGTAAATGGGATTTGGAAAGAATGCAACCCTAAAAACAGTAACAGGAAATTGTCATCCGTATCCCTGAAGATCTTTTAGCGCCATTCTGTAGATTTACTTAAGCTCCAACCTCGGTGAACCCACTCCTACTTAGACAATGCAACCAAAAGCCTTTCAATTCCACCATCAATAACCCTCAGTGCTCACCACTAGTATGTGGTAAGATGTCCCTCTCTGTGCGGAGAGTTAGACCTATTTTTAATCAGATCAACAAGCATGCATGTGGAGCTGACAATAACTTTTGCATGCTTTTGAATCTTTTACTTTTACTTTTAGCAGTTTTATACCGACATGAAGAGTATAAAGTTACCTTGTTCTCGCCTACACTACTCTTACTTCCACTTCACCAACAACAGCTCCTCCATTTCATCTCTTTCAACCCATCCTCTCTGTTAAACAATTTTCAAAGTGCGTAACTTTTCTATTAAGTTACAACAGAAGTAACCGAGTAATGTGATTTTTACCTCAGTAGGTACAACAACCTTAGAACTCTATTGCCACAGGAATATCTGTATTCATGCCGTTCTTTCCCACCACTTAGAACCATTTCGTTAAATTAATGGTCCATCTAATCAACTTCCACCGCAGAAACCAAGCTCACGTTAGTTTAGGGCTGATGGATTATATAATGCTGTGAATATTGATGGTGCTTCAAGCGATGATGTTGGATCTCTACGAGATGTTTCGAAACCATTTCATAACTTCATGACATTAAACACAAATGCTAACGAGGTTGGCTTGAAGGTCTCGAGTGTGCACATAAATAGAGATGTGCTCTCATTCTAGCAACAGCTAGTGGAAATATATAGTCAATGTAGTGCGAAACTGCTCGATCGATTAATTAGCATTTTTGTGGATTGGGTGAGCCAGAGCAGATACAGCTTCGTAATAAAAGGCTGTACACAGGATCATATATTTCGTCAGGCGCCTCAAGAAAGCCCTAGTAACAACCTATCATCTCCGGCTCTTAGATTTTATAAACTAGTTTCTCAGCACTCACGGGCCTCATCCACTCCTCATTCCTCCCCTCACCCCTATCCTCCATCTTCCCAGGTCCCAGCAGTGCAAACCCATCCTCAATTACCTTCTCCAAGCCTCCCGGCATCAATCTCACCGGATTTGGAACTAGTTTGCTCCCCACAGCCCCACTGAGCCACTTATAAAATTCAACTGCGAATTCCCTTGCAGCAGGTGACTTCTTCACCGTGAACCCCTGATATTGAACTTCTTCACCCAAGCCCTCCCAAACAGCACCATAGATTGGCTCAACTGGCAGATCGTCTGCCTTCCAAGCCTTGCCGGCTCGAGATCGGACAATAGCACTATTGCCGTTGATGGCGAGAGTCGAAGATACTCGAGCTACTGAGTCACCCTCGGAGATGCAGTCATACGCATAGTCCATCCCCTTTCCATCAACCAGCTTCCGAATCTGCTCCGGCCAGTCCCCGTCTCTGTAGTCGACAAGGTGCTCGTACCCATATGGTTCAGACTTCAGCATCTCCCATCGAGCCTTGCTCGCAGCGCCAAATAGTTTGATCTTTTTCCCGCTTGCTTCGGCACTAAGACGGACCATTTTTGCTGCATATAAGCCGACAGATGTCGAGGCGCCATAGATGAAAAAATTCAAGGTCTCTGCTTGATCCTTCTCTTTTGCATGGACAGATACCCATTCGGGATGCTCGTTCAACAGTTTTTCTTTATCATATGCAAATGGTGCTTGCAGTCCAAGCCGATACCACATCCCCTGCGCAGCAGTCAAAGCCACCAAACTCACACCCGCTGCCTCCTCAATTTTGACATTCTCTGGGACCTTCCACACTAAATCCCACGGCACGGTGAGGTACTCAGCGAATGCTCCAGGTCGCTCATTGACACTGCATGCGCCTTGCAGGAATCCAGATACTTGGTCTCCGATGCTCAGGTTGCTTGTTGAGGGTATGGAAGAGCCAAGGGACGCAATAGTGCCAGCGAAGTCACTGCCAATGGTGCGGCCAGTACTGGCGAGAGGATGGGCGACGTAGAGGGGATCAATGGGATTGAGAGAGATGGCGTGGACGCGGACGAGGAGTTCGTTGGGTGCTGGGGTGGGTTGAGGAATGGGGTGGGTATCTGCGGTATGGTTCTCGGCGTTGAGGATGAGGGCCTTCATTTTGATTCAAATGAGATAGAAGTTGGTCGGAGTTGGGAAAGTTATGAACAATGGATGCTTCGTCGTTGGCCAATGTAGGGGAAGTTGTGTATTTGTGAGAGGACTGTCAAAGTGATGGATATCAGATCATCTGGAAAATCTCTTCATATTATACTTTTGCGTTGATACAGCAATCATACTGAATCTGAGTTACCAACCCATATGGTGGTGCAGCTGACAAACTCTGACGCCCTCCGAGTTATCTCCGCTTACCAATTTGTGAGTACAAGGATCAAACCAATCACAACCATCTCCTTAAGCCATACACTGAAGCCAAACATGTGAGACACTCGATCAATGGTATTTTTAAATTATGATTATACAATTACTGTTCAGAATGGGTATACAAACTCTACATGCAGTGCCGATCTCCTCATCTTTGGATCGCTGGTCATTCTCTTCCCGCCCTGCGAATGGATTTAGTTACCCTTGATGAGAACTTGCTTCTCCTTCTTCAGCTTCTCCACGACACTGATATCGATCTTCAGGATCGCAGCCACAATATCAGCAGGAGTAAGCGCCAGCCACTGCGTAAGCGGGATGTCTGCAACACGATCGCTCTTGTACAGCTCGATCCAGGTGAGATTTTGCGTTGCGGATGTGTTCTCGATGTAGTGACCAGAGTTGTCCGGAAAGACGGCGGTATCCCCGGCGGAGAAGTCAAATGTGCGTGCGTTACCGGCTCCGATGAAGACAGTGGCACGAGCTTCACCTTCGTGGAAGTAGAGCCACTCCTCAGACTGTTGACAACTCAGTGACATATCAGTATTGAAAGTAGGTGGATGAGCTTACAGTGGGATGCCAATGCAACTCCCTCAAGCCCTTTGGCTCGAGTACAACATATGTAGCAGCAATCGTAGTCGAAATAGGGAAGTTCGTAGAATCAATCTTGTAGAAGAGACCGCCGCCTCCGGGTACAGGTTCAGATGGGTGCTGTAGCGTGTGGTACACGTACGAGCTGTTGCCAGTGAGTTCGCCATTGCCACCAGTTACTGTGCGCGTGCTAGCTGTACCGTTCTGGATATATGGGTTCTTTTCAGGCACCTTGTCAAAAACGGACTCAGGGACGCCGAAGTTCTTGGCTAGAATTGATTTGGGGGTTTTGGCGATCCAGTCGTCTAGGTTGAACGTTGTGCTGCCAGGATGTTAATATGGACTGTGAAAGAGAGCAATTGAACCTTGTGAGAGTACGAACCCGACTTTGTCAAAGTCGCCGTCATCGAAGGCAAGAAGGTACTCGTTCTCGTCATCGAGACCCTGAACAGTGTGGGCTTGACCCTTGGGAAAGTACCAGATATCACCAAAGGTGAGTTCGTCAACCTGATACTTGCCGTGCTCGTCAACGGCCGACACAAGAACACGACCTTGGTATACGAAACCCCATTCAGCCTATCTTTGTCAGTCATGTCCTCCAATTGATCTGCTACGAGAAACAAGAAAGTTTCTCACCACTCTATGCCAATGAAGTTCACGAATGGCACCCTTCTTCAAGTGCTGTTGAGCAGCAGCAATGTCATGGCTCTGAGGCAAGTCCTGCACAACCTGCTCACGAACCCAACCTCCAGGGAAAATCTTGGTCTTTGAGTCCGAGAACCTCCACTTAAGATTCGGAACTGTTCCAGCATCGGTGGATTGTTCGCCAAGGTTTGATGGGTTGTCGAGATCAACTTGATGATTAGTTCCGCCTACATTAAGTTAGCTTGAGTTGATGTTACACAAATGATGAATCCAGCAAGACAGAAGCCTTAGCCAAATTTTGACGCTGAAGACGCTAGGCTTTAAGTACGCATACCTAGAATGGGTGCGCCTTTGCCCTTCCCATCAATTGGCTGACCATTCTTGAATTCTGCACGCTTGATGACAGCACCGAAAGTAGACGATGCGAAAAGAAGGCCTGAAGCCAATGATTGGAGCTTCATGGTGCGGGCAAGGGAGATTTAATCAAAAAGTGGTTGGACGGTCAAGACAACAAAGCAAAAAATGCAAGAGTGTGTCGTTTCTGGAATATTGTCAAACGGGGACGCTTCTTATACCTCAATGTATGGTGATGCCATCCAGCCATGCACTAGCGAATTACATGGGTTTAACGAGCTCGTGCAGAATGCATTAGTCGATGTGTAATATCTTACCGAAACTGTACCTAGCATAGTGAGCTTAGCGTACTTGTCACGTGTGCACATCTACACTTCTTTCATACTAACCAGCAGCTCTTCTTGCTCTTTCCATGTACTGCAGTTCCTGTACGACTAGTAAAATGATCGCCTGCGATAAAATAAGAGACTTAGGTATTGAAGTTGAACACTAGCACCTCTGAAGACGGGCATCGTACCTGCGATGTCAAAGCCGGATTGGTATGCAGAATGGTAACACAACATACCGTAAGCAGTATTCAAGCCGCACTCTCGGAATCCCATTGATCTTCTTTCCAAAACGGTATACCATCCTGAAGTGTCCCAAGGCTCATCTAAACCCACCATTTACCCGCCCTTTCCCCTGAATATTAATTGTAGCCGCATGCCGCGATCTTTTATGACAAAAACCAAAGTCGTTCCGCATTCTCATTTCTCACATCCTCACAAAACAAAACAATGTTTCGTTGTCGGCGACTTTCAAACGTTCGCAATCGATGCCAAGGATTGCGTTTCTTTACGTTTGCGGAACGGGAATCGACGATCTGTCCCGCAAAAAGTAGGTCGGGAAATAAATATAAGCATACTAAGCCCTGCTTGGAAGATCGTCTGGGGCCATCGAAGCTTGATAGGCGGGTAGGCTCGTGCGCTTGGGGTGTGGGTGAATGGTAATTGTATCTGCAAATGGTGCCATTCACGAAGACCTAGGGTCAGGTATGTGATCGTAACTGCACTTATTTGGCGACCAAGGTTGCTTGTTTGGATGATCTTCGATGCCCCTGAGGGCTTGCAGATGTGATCGTAAATACTAGGATTGAAAATGCTGCGAACCAATGCGAACGGGAATCTTACGATGCGTTTCCCCCAAGGACTTTGAGCGCTCAGATTACAGTGCCTTCCCTTGATGACATCACAGGGAGTTCGAGGTGTTGATCAAGACCTCGACCAACTCATCTCTAGTTGGTGACTAGTTGCAGGCAAGCCCAAAATTAGCTAGGCGTCGTGACATAGATGTCTCGCGCCAGTGTTCACCTTCTTGGCATTCCGCGACCATATTACCATTCTGCTATACCAAGTGCGGCTCTCTGCCGCTCCGGATCGGCACTTCGTTCCGAGAGGGGATATATCGGTGATGATCAACGATGAGGCTTCACTAAATGACCATGCCACGACCGTGCTCCCATTTGTCCATCTTACTGGTCTTGTACTACTTTCCAGAAGAACCGAGTATCTTTGTTTGAGCCATTATCTGTGATAGATGCAATGATATAACACATATCTGCGTTGATGGTTTTGCCAGCCACGTATAATTTCGTAGGCCGCCAAAGGAATGCTCTAGCTACTAGCAATGGAAGAATGCAGGGCCGCGATGCCGTGTCCACGTGCCAAGAACCCCCAAACAGTAGCCCTGAGTGAACGCTACCGGCTGATTTTGTTTCACGAGACGCTTGCTGTGCTCATTTGGGCTGAGCCAACATGCAGACCGACGATCTCCATGGTTCTGTAGTCCCTTTCTGTCATGTAATTTCGTCTTTGGGATTTGACATGTGTTGATCACCTGCTGGTAAGGCTTGCTAGAGTCCACGTCGGCGATACTGTTCTACCTTCTTGCGGGCTCAAACGATTCAAGGTGGCCCAAAGGGATGGGAGTATGTCATTCTCCTGTCGATCTATTCGATGTTGTCGTGATCTTTTCGATATTGGACGTCAAGTGAGGCTTGATTTCACCATCCACGCCAGTCGTGCTAGAGATGAAGATGTTCGAAAGTCGAGGCGGGATGACAGGACGAGATTGCGTTGATGGTGATGAAGCACTATCTTTTTCCATGAGTGGCCAATAGCATAGGCAGACACCGATTACATACTATTGTATGTGCTAGGAGGAATGACGAGTGCAATGGGGGTTAAGCCTAGCATGTGGGAGGAGAATGCTATAAGAACCAGCAGAAATACCCATAGGAAAGGCATCAACTTGCTCAAAGCCTCTCAAAGCACCTCAGATCAACCTCAGTCTTTCCCTCTTCGTTCATTATGCTCTCTAAAGCCATCTTATCTGCGGTTCTGGCCGCCACGGTCACTGCGCTTTCCCTGCCTCCTCTCATCCCTTCTATTCCTGGGGTCACGGAGCCGATTTCCAGCAACGCTCCTCCTCTCCCGATCTTGCAAATTCCTACTCCTCCGCTTGAGAGCCCCCCGTTTGTCGGGAACCAGCAGCTCAAGCCTAAGAAGATCGGTTATTTCTGGACTGCTTCCGGGGACAACAATCATAAGGATTTCCTTGCCACGTATTCGCTCGACGACGCCACGTTCGGGACTCTTCTGTGGATCACTGATGTGCCATCCAGTGGCAACAGCCCTCATCATCTTGGCTCATCGCTTGATGGCAAGACTTTGGTGGGAGGTGGTCTCCTCTCTTTGTTGAAGACCCAGGTAAGCGCTTGAATTTTCTTTGTACTCCTCCCTATTAAGGAATAACCATACCCAATTCCCGTGAATGGTCAAGAGAATCAGGATGGCGAAGAGATGACTCTACAAGGCCATCTTGATGCTTCTACCTCTTGCTGAAATTGCTTGTGGAACCCTTTATTGGATACTAGCTCCTTTGTCAATGATCAGTTATGCTCACGCTCCTAGGACACGGCCTACTACTTTGATACCACCAACCCGTATCAGCCGAAGTTTAAGAAGAGCAACCGTGCTCTTCTCAGTTCCATCACTGATGAAATCCGCGCAAAGCCCGACGGCGGTTTCTTCATCACTTACATGGGTTCCGCGGTCGGTAGCTCTCCCGGTCGTCTAGTTGAAACGGATGCCAACTTCAACATTATCCACGAGTGGCCCGAAGATGTCAAGTCCACCTTGAACATTCTCGGCGAACAGTTCAGCCCTCACGGTCTGTCCATCGATTTTAACAAGAAGATCATCCTGACATCTGACTTCGTTGTCCCTGTCACCATCTTGAAGCCGGCCTCCGCCCTTGGCATAGTCAAGGCCAACACCCTCCGCCTCTGGGAGCTTGACAGCCGCAAGATCATTTCTACAATTACAATCCCCAACGGCCAGGGCATCCAAGATGTAAAGTTCATTCCCGGAAACCCCGAGACTGCTGCACTTGCAACCGCGGTTGGCCCCGGCCAAGTATGGATCATCTACCCCTTCCGCAAGGACTCGAACGGCAACCAGGGAGTCGCAGAGCTGCTCTTCGATCTCGGTCCCCGTGCCCGCAATAACCTCGCTATCTACTCCGATATCACCGACGATGGCAAATTCGCTTACTTCACTCTGACACTCGGCAATCACATCGCGGCCCTTGATATCTCGGACCTCAATAATGTCAAGCGCCTCGATGATCCTAATGCGAACCAGGGCATTGTCGGCCCTCACTATATCAAGATCTCGCCCGACAAGAAGAACCTCCTTGTCACCGACTACTTTGTCCAGACTGGAGAGATCGGCGTAGTCAACACTCCTGCTGATTTCAAGGCCCAGTGGATTGATATCCTACCCAACGGCGCACTTTCTTTCAATCGCTCTATTGACTTCGCGAGTGAGTATACGAACCGTGGAGGTGCTAAGCCACACTCGGCGGTCATTTTCGATCTCACTGACCCCAAGAACCCCAAATACTACTAGGCTGTGGGTGGAGGCCCTTCCGAGTATCATGACAGGCGACAGGATTGGAGCGCGGTGCGGGGGAGAGCATGGAGTCGTAAGATTTGACTGGCAACACGCTCATTAATATTTCCTATTCCTGTTCAACCGCAATATTTATATGATTTTATTCCTTTAGTTTCTAGTGCAATTAGCAATGTCTGATCTTGAACGCCTTTGTTATAATGTGGTCTTTGATGTTGTGTAACCCATTCACTCCTTGATTCCAGTTTTGAGAGAACACCGCAGCAAGCGCACAATCCCTTCTGCTAAATATGGTGGCTCTTAGCAAGGCACACTTGAACTTCTGCCCAATTGAATTGCTACCACGGATTTGTTTAGCTTTATCTGTTTTTTAAGCAGGCAGTTCATGACAAGGAAGCTACAGATGCAGTGACATGGTGATGTTGTGGTGAACAATACTGCGTATTCTCATTTCTTAATCCTCCAGGACTACACGTAAGTTCATTCTTGACCCATAATATGAGACAGTTGAATTTAGCATATGCTCTAGCCGGGAGACTTGATCAAACAATCCTACAAATACAACTTCTGAACCCTCGATGTAACGCGAGCCTTCGTATCGCAATTTTGAGCACACAAAGCTGGAAACCTTTATCATCATTCGATAGACTGTGTTATGGGGGAGGCTACCTGCAGTTGCAGTAAATTATGGTTCTAAATCAGCGTTACGAGGCATGATGACACCACACAGTTCTAAATGGTATACAAAACACTAATGCTTCTCCTAGGAGCTGTCGAAACACTTAGCCTTGAAATAAAGCCACTCAGAATTCAAAACTTACTGGTCGATCCGGGTTTCTTCGGAACCGATCTCTTGAATGAAAACAGTCAAATAAGTGGATACTAATATCGACAACTACAAGCCTGCCACAAAGTCTATATTCAAGGGTAACTACCAAGACAAGCTGATAATTCTGCGGAATGCGAAGAGCATGTCATTAATTCAGTCAGCTTGGCGCTCGGTCTAGATACTATCAAATACATTCGAAATAATTGTCTGGAGAATTTGAGGATGTCTGATGAGTGGGACGCAGTGTCATCCAAAATTAATTTTGACTAGGCTCTGTGGATCTGAGGCTCCCAATTAGCAAGACAGTCTTACAATGCACTTAAATGTTGTTCTTATATCCTTTACTTGACTTATAGCGAAACTTTACCTCAAGTGCATTCACATATGGTGACACCACAGCGACCAAAAAC
>BLYF01000056.1:462323-489210 GCA_014905255.1 Herpotrichia juniperi | reverse complement strand
AGAGCTATCGAGGCTCTATATATACGTAGCCAATGCTGACGTAATATAGCTGATCTTGACATGTGACAAAAACCGTTGATGATCAATTCGTGACTTGTTTGGAATTTTGTAACCAAAAGCCCCGCAATCACTTCCCTTGACGTTTCGTTTACTTTTTGCATCTCCTGACTTTCTATGTTCAAGCTGAGATTGGTCGCTCATAATATTGTCACTCAATTGCCTTTTAATTTACTGCATATTTCTGGAGACGATAGCCCTAGTGGACCCACGCGAGGCTCAAAACCACACAGGCTAATTTTCAACCTTATTAACAATTGGTAACAACTGTGGAACACAAAATTTACAAGCAGAAAAGTCCGAGAAAACCCTGGAGTCAGAATATATTCCCATGTACCATAAAAGTGAACTTTTCATCTTAGCAAAACGAAGAAGCACAAATACCTATAGCACATGCAGAATAGAAAGCCAAACCAGAATTCAATTGATGCTATTGCAAGTAGGTATGAGGTAGTGGCACCAAACCTCTGCCACCGAGTCCCAGATATCCACTTCTAGAATCTCAGATTGACACTTTCCATCCACCTCAAGACTAATATGATGCAAACCACGGGTCGGGTGAGCTCTTAACACTAAACCCGTCACAGATGACCAAACTTCTGGAATGAGATCGCAAATTTGGAATGCCCGTCGTTGTATTCTTTGTCACCATGAATCGAGTTGAGAAACTAGCACTGTGTTAGAACGGAATAGAACTATGAAGAGAGAGCATAATTCCTAAGATCATAGAAATACACGTACTAATTTGTAGAGCAGTTGCCAGCCATAACTGCGTGCAAGATTCCAGAAAGCTGGAACGTCTTCGTGGTGTGTGTACCCTCAGCCACGAATGTGAAGTTAGGGAAATGCTACAAAGAATTAAAACAGGTTAGTTTTTGTTTGATTGGCTTTTAGTCGCTTCTTCATGGAAGTAAGAACACACATTCAATCAAACCGACCCATCAACAGGCAATAGAGCCTGTTTTAAGGCTAAAATATCCTCTGCGCCATGCGCAGCATTTTCCATTACAACCATGGACCCGTTCCCCGTGAAGAAATCCGTGAAATCAGATGTCGAGGTGGAGGTTTCGGCTTTTGCTAGCAACCTAAGCTTGAGGTTAGATATCGTTGATATAGAGGTATTGGGGAGGGAAGCTACTCTTCGTACAAGGGACCAAAGGCATAGTCTACCCCGCATTGTGGGTTGTAGAATGTCATGTTGATGGCGCGGACCGCAAGCAGGAGGAACGCTGCTGCGGAAAGGGTAGTTGTGAGTGACTTCATGTCGATGGGAGGGAATGTTCAAGTGGTTGGCTCGTTGTTTGTTAATGGGAATTGACTGTCTTTACATATTCAGTTCTTGATATTTTAGGAATTTCACCAATGCGAGTATTATTAAGCTGTGATGGGATCAACCTCCCGAAATGATGCCAAGCGTCGTACATACTCAAAAGCAGAATTCCATATCTTTAGGTTCAGCCTATACCCTGGCTACTAAGAATTGATGGCATTCATACAGACACGAAGACAATTTTGAATTAAGACACCTTGGTGTTATTCTCGGCAACCCTGTCTCCGCCGAAACCTAAAATCCTTACCACCATGGCTGTAGAATTTTTCAACTACAAGATGCTTGGAAATAATCAACGGCTTTTCAATATATGTGGAGATGAAAAGGAAGATTGATGTTTGGTGATAACTTTACATTAAGTCGCTTCAAGATTGAAGTATCACACTGTCTCTGTATCGGTATTGGAGTTACTGCAGGACGAACTGGGTTTGCAGAAGGCAATCACAGAGCTAAATGTTAATTACAAAGCAGAAACGCCAGTAAACCGCCCAAGCCATGCCAAATTTCGGTTGCCGGGTGGTCATTGCATTAGGTCACCCCGAAGAATTTCGGAACCTAAAGCAGACTCGCCACTTCTCCATCTCGATGCTGGTGGATTCGTCGGCTTCGGAACGATACCCCGCAAACCTAAAAAAACAAGTTTGTCGTTTAATTGGGTTAGTATGAGGTACAGAAGCCGGTTTAGAGATATCGCTGCAAGAATACGCTAGCTTTTAGTCTCGGCTAATATCCTAGCCTGACCACAACCTACTCGACCGAATGTAAAGACTAACGATTTTCGAGCAACACTATGCACTTGTAGACTCATGCGTTCTGATATTCTGTCTGGCCGAAATATGGCCGATTTCATCCGACTACACTTGTCCGACTCGACCTGCCCGCCACACTACCTTGTTGGCTAAAGCGTAAATACGTTTCTTAATTCCATTAATGTTGATTGTGGGAGATAATCGGTGGACTGTTCGGAGATGTGCATGCCTGTGAGTCGGGTATAGGTTAGCTTTCGAAAGGATATTCGTCATCAGGAATCGTTAGGCTCCGTGCACAACTTGCAATTCGCGGTCTATTGCTCATGAAACTATTGTAGGATTAAGCTTAAACGCACGTTAGATGCGTATATATAATTGAATATAATCGCAGATGTGCGCAGCTCAAGCTATTCATCACTATTTGATTCACTTTCGCGGTCTCCCTTCAAAATGCCATCAACGAACAAGTATACAGCAGCCCATATGTCTCCTAATGGTCCAGGAGACGACCGCCCCTCAGCTCTCGATATTATCAAAGATGAGGGCTTGGAAGGGAAGCTCACCAATAAGGTCATTCTCGTCACTGGCGCCTCGGCCGGCATTGGAGTTGAAACGGTCAGGGTACTCGCCAAAACAGGTGCCACTGTGTTCGCAGCCGCCCGCGACCTAAAAAAAGCAGAAAAGGCGCTTGCCGGGTTTGAGGGCAAGATTGAGCTACTTGCCTTAGACCTTGCGTCACTAGCCAGTGTGCGAGCAGCGGCGGAAGGATTTCTAAAACGGAGCGGCGGCAAGCTCAATATCTTAACGAACAACGCCGGTGTCATGGCTCTACCAACTCGCACCCTCACCTTAGATGGGTTTGAAGCTCAGTTTGGCACGAATCATCTTGGTAAGCATGTTAGACCTGTGTCCTGTTATCGACCCTACTATCACTGACTTCAACTAAATATTAGGCCATTTCCTGCTCTTTCAACTCCTCAAGCCAGCTCTTCTACGTTCTTCCACTCCCTCCTTCCATTCTCGCGTTGTTAATCTGAGCTCATCCGCCCATCGATTTTCTCAGATCCGCCCTGACGACTACAATTTCGAAAATGGCACGTATAACGATTGGATCGCATATGGTCAAGCGAAGACAGCCAACGTCTACATGACAAATGCAATCGAGCGATACTATGGCTCAAAGGGCCTTCACGGTCTGGCCATTCACCCTGGTCCAATCCTGACCGAATTAAGCCGTCACCTAGATCCTGCCTTCTTGGAGAATTTAGCCAAAGACTCAACGATGACGACAAAAATGAAGTCCATAGAACAGGGCGCCGCAACCACAGTGTTGGCTGCAATTGGTAGTGAGTACGAGGGTATCGGAGGCAGATATCTAGAAGACGTGGGCGAGTGGGGACCTGCAGACGAGGAGGCTTCTCTGCTTAGCCCTGGACACGCCTCCTGGGCATTCGATCCCGCCATGGAGGACCAGTTGTGGAAGGACTCCTGTGGATTAGTGGGTGTTCAAGATGACTGAACGACGGATTTTGGAACAAAGATTGTAGGGTTTGCTTAATATACATCAACAATCTGCCTTTAAACATTCCAGCCTATGTAACGAAGTCTAATTATCGAACACACTCTTTATGTACTATATTTCAACATCTCACAACTAAGTGGAATCAAGAACTGGGGGAATTATAACAACGGCGGTGCTTGGAAGGGTGAACTGTTTACCTCTGTTATTCGCCGAGTGGGATGGTATGGGTGACATATTTTCCATCTATCTCGTGTTCTTCTTGTTATTGTCCTAAATAAAGAGAGCAGTTATGATTGACATGGTGCAGGATTGGGCGCAATGGTGGTTGCAAATCAGGAACAAATAGGGCAGTGGCGATTCGATTCACCGATAGAATTAAGAGAGGACATTGTAATAAATCCTGGATTGCAATGGGGGCAAAGAAATCAGAAATATAGAGATAAGGTGCATTGTAATATTTGTTTTCGCTTGAGAAGCGAGCAGAACATCCATAGCAATGCCATAGAGTATCTTATAGTTACTTGTTTGCATTGTTTGCTAGCCCACAGGATGATCGAAGGAACCATGACTTGCATTATAAACAGTGCCATCTCTAAAGCTAGTTCTTAGTTGGTAAAGCGCGTATGTTATGACTCATGGTCGGTGTTGGTTGTAATGGGAGCCCACTCCTTTAGCAATGCCTCGGTCGCCTGCAACTTCCCTCGAATCGCAGGCGGCGAATCAGACCCCAGAGCCACACGCACTGGTATATCCTTACCCTCCGCTAGTCCAGCGTGCGTCAAGATGTCGATCAATATCTTAGATCCCTTCGCCACATCACCCAGCTGTTTGTTGTCCATTGCCTTCAATCTAGCTCGGAGCTGTCCAACACGCGTATCATCATACTCCTTAATACGGACTGCCGAGGAAATCTGCGCTTCTGGATTTAGGAAGCTGGTCCTGAAGTATCCAGGCTCGATTACAGTAACTTTGATGTCGAAAGGTTCGAGCTCTACTCGCATTGCTTCAGAAATTCCGGAGCAAGCCCACTTCGTACCATTGTAGAGGCTATAGCCAGCGCCTCCAATCCAAGAAGCAATAGAACCAAAGTTCGAAATAGTCTTCTCGCCGGGAGTTGCGCGGAGGTATGGAATGAAGGCTTTGCTGACGTTGAGCATACCGAAAACATTCGTGTTGAAATGGTCATAGTCTTCTTGGGGTCTTTCTACAGTCAGTCTTGTTTGATCTTTAATATGAAATTGAAAGAATAACTTACGATGTCTCCTCAACAGCACCAACCAAAAGGTATCCCGCGGCGTTCACGAGATGCGTAACGTACCCATACGTGTCGTTTGCCTCTTTTGCAATCTTTTGGAGCTCTGGGAGGGGTGCCGTGACGTCGAGAGTAACAGTGTCGGCACCTTTCTCAGCTAAGTCGGCAATCCTCGTAGTATTTCGCGCGCTGGCGATGACTTTGTGACCGCGGGACAGAGCCTCGAGGGCCATGTACTTTCCGAAGCCGGAGGAAGCAGCTGTAATGAACCAAACTGGAGTACGGGGAGCCATGTTCAGGGAAGTGCAGGTACTGTGAATCTAGGGTTCAAAAGTGAGAGAGTCGAGGAATCAAAGTTTTGGAGGTCTGGTGTCGAAGGTGTAAATGTAGGTGAAGATTTAGCTCCTTTATATTCTTCTCTTCTTATGAGCAGTTTTCTTATCACCGAAATCTTCTCCTTTAGCTCCAATCTCCGAATTATCTCTTGTCGAAACCGAATATCCTGCAACGGGCATAAACTATGACATCGTTTGTCATCACACTGCACGGGCTCGGCCCTGCTTTTCCACACTACAAAAATAATACAGTACAGAGCTGAAATAGGACAGGAGTAGGCCTCGGTGGTTATAAGCTATTGCAGTCTTACCTGCTCCGTTTGCTAGTAGCAGTAGACCAGGGTTAATTGTAGGGAGCTCTGCCTAATTAGTGAATTGCCTTACGAATAACATATTGTGATTTCTAACGTCTCTTGACTTATTTGTCTGTAGAATCGCAGGAGCTAATCTGTTTGAGTCGGGTGCAATCTATGAGAAAAACGGTTGCAAGGCAATGCAATGTCATGGCGCCTCTCACTAGGAGCGGGGCTGGGCCGTAAACCGTTAGCTTCGTAGAGAAAGTGGGGCAGCGCGAAACTAAACGACTTTGAAATATCCGATCAAACTCGGCTGTTGTAGCGAGACGCCGAAAATCTTCGGAGAGGCAGAAGAGAGTCGGACATGTGCGTTGGTATACAACTTCTGCGAAATATTCAATAGGAATTTCCTGCTGTATCTAGACGCTGGGAAACAGAGGGCATCCAAAGGTCGTTAGACCTGTTATAAAGGTTCCCCGCAATCTCTCCTAGCTTTTTTACTGCATGTGAAGAATGCCTACGCTCTCGATGTCAGACTTTGTGTATAAAGATTTATTCTAAGCAAACCTAGACGCACAGTATCTTGGGGTGATATCTTTGCCCATCCTTATGGTAATACTGCCATCTACAACTGTAAGTTAATGAATCCTACAGTAGCCACTCCTAGTTGTGGCTTCTATCATGCAATACAGCCCGGGTCCGCCATAATAAATTTCCTTCCATGGTGGCTATGCGCTATTTGGACTGCAAAAATCATCTTGCTATTGTGCGGCCCTGGCAATGAACTTCTTCAGCCCAAAGTCCATACGGCATGAAGTGCCGCATCGGCAATAAGTTTCCGGCAACTTCTCCGCACTTGAACGGCTACCTCCCCTGTACCGCATGGATAAATTTGCCTTCAGGTTCAAAATCAACTCGCATTCGCGCACATGTCCGACCAAATGCCACCTTCGTGTGGAGAACCTGTAGGAAATGTCTAGGATCTTAAGACGTCATGACAACATTCTCCTCATGACGTTTTCCCTGACCCATGTTGTACATTTACGAACACACTCGTACATCAGTAGCAACGGAAGTACAAGTATGTATTACGTTCACGTAAGGGCGAAGTCAACATCACGCCATTCGCAAAGCCGTCAACACCATGGCAACACTTCAACTCGCATCTTGGGCAACGAACCTAACCTATGCCGACCTTACCCTAGGTGTCCTCACTGCGGCAAATAAGTCTCTTTACAACTGGGCCGGTTGTGCAATCGGTGGCTTCGCATTCCAACCCGCTCCTCAGATTGCTTTAAATACTACGCTCTCTGCTTTTTCGGGTCCCCCAACATCATCTATCTTGGGCGCAAATGGATCCATATCACAAGGTTTTGCAGACGCCCAAATTGCAGCCTTCGTGAACGGCATTGCGAGCCACGTGGATGACTACGACGACACACATCTCGAGACCATTATCCACCCTGCAGGACCTGTTGCCAGTGCCCTCCTTGCTATCGCAGAAGCATATGGACCCTTTACCGGACCAGAATTTATCACTGCTTTCGTCGCCGGCATAGAAGCTGAATGCAAGCTCGGACTATCCGTCTGGCCAGAGCACTACGATGTCGGATGGCACATCACATCGACCACAGGCTCGATTGGCGCCGCAGTCGCAGTTAGCAAACTTCTGGGCCTGAATATAACACATATGCAGCACGCTATTGGCGTCGCCGCAACGCAAGTTGTCGGAATGCAAGAGTTCTTTGGCTCAGACACTAAATCTTTCCACATCGGACGCGCGGCACAAGGCGGCATGATGGCTGCGCTACTAGCCAAGAATGGATATACAAGTTCTCTGCAGGGCTTGGAAGCAAAGTTCGGATGGCTCCACATTGTTAGCACGCGTGAAAATGCGACGGCGTACTTTGATCAGCTTGGGAAGGTATGGGAGATCGAGAAAAATACTTTCAAACCGTTTCCGTGTGGGATCGTGATGCATCCGACAATTGATGGTGCTATTCAGCTGAGTAACGAGACGAAGACGAAAGGTCTTGACATTGACGATATTAAGAGCGTGGAGCTACGCGTTAACCCGGAAGTCATGGTGCTTACCGGCAAGACGGATCCGCAGACTGGTCTTGAGGCCAAGTTTAGCATTTTCCATGCTGCTGCAGTCGGACTCCTTTACGGCGAAGCAACACCCTCACAGTTCACGAATGAAGTAGTCAAAAATCAGACTGTAATCACGATGCGGAAGAAGGTCAATGTCACTGAAGATGACTTAGTCCCTACTGATGCTGCGTACGTCACATTAGAATTTAGCGATGGAACGAAGCTGGAAAAACATATTGAGCATGCGAAAGGCAGCATAGAAAACCCGCTTACGGATCCGGAGTTGAAGAAGAAGTTCATGGAACAGGTGACATTGGCGATTGGTGACGAAAGGGCCGAGAGAGCGTATGCAGCGTTTACAGAGATTGAGAGCATGGTTGATGTTGCGAAAATTCGAGGATTATATTGAAAGCTTGCCCCGGAAGTAAAAGAAATTTAAGGCTGGGTGTGCTAGTAGTATATCGCCTTTACTAACCACCTACTTTCTTCCCTTCCACCAACATTGTGAACCAAAATGTTAACTCGGGCGTGGCAACTAAAACTCATTGATAGGTCTACAGAACAGGACTCCGTACACTCATTTGTAGCTCACCGCTGAAATAGGGAACTTGATTATTCCATCCAGGTCCACATTGAGTATGATGACATTCTCAACACACTTGTCATCCACCCCATTGTTAATAGCCGAATTACTCTTACGATTCTCTGCATAGTACGCTTAAATTTCGCACTTGTGACCCTAAGGAATGACGCTGGACGGCTGGACTTCGCCGCGAAAGTTTAGGAACCTTTTGTATTTGACGACAGTCCAGGAACGCTTGGGCTGCTCTTGTATTATTTTGCGGGGATGTTTTCGATAGGTCTCTTGGACATTGGGGTGCCCTTGTTAATACCATCGATACAGCCTAGGAGTAGAAAAGGCCCGATCTTACCAAGAGGGTAAACGACAGCGTTGCTGGCAGAGAGGGGTTTTCGTTGACTCAGAAGACAAAGATGACGAGGGCCTTGTAATTATTTAGCCTTTCTAGTGGGAATTGAGGAATTATTACTCACTGTTGCGGTGACTTTCATAGAATGAGTTCGTCTGTGAGTCTAGTTCGAGGTTGAGATGTTGGATGAGAATTGTCTGCTACGTTTTCCCCTACTACTGGATTAGGACCTTCATCTTATAGAAGATCAGACAAGGTCCTAATTCCTCTTTTATTTATCACCACCAAATGCCCGGCGTGGTACAAACCCACGCTCTTTCGTCATCATTGTCCGAATGATACACGGAGCGTCCAAGGGAGACACGGTCTACTCAAGGAAATCGTAAAACCCGACATATTGCACCAGCAATCGTGGTTAGATTAGACACTTGGTTGTTTTTGAGTTGGTGCTGCCGCTGACCCGCGATCCATTCACATTTGATGCATGACAAACATGAGTTCTTGTAATCATTAAGAATAAATTCACTGTTTCTCTATTCAGCAGCATCCTCTCGCCCTCGCGATGCAGCACCCAGTCGGAGAAGCTCTAAATGTAATTTAAGATCTGGGTTCTAATGTTGCAGGTAGCTCCAGCCGTGATACTCCTGACCAAAGACGACTTTTCCCCCAGGAAACAAGAATATCAAGCATCGATCAACGGCATCCGTGTAGACTTTGCCTGAATTGAGACAAATTTCCTTAATTTATAACGAATTTCTTCCTAGGATTGCTTTCTTGTATAAATTTTCTAAATATCTACAATATCACGGAGTGCCAAAGAGGCATATGTTTTCAAAATAAAATAGGGGTTTGACCACATCCATCCTTCTACTGATGTTTGGTGATATGTCTTGCAGTTCTGTCTTTAGTAAACCTCTATTAAGCTCGGATTTACGAACATTTTCTTACTGCTGCTCCCGTCCCTCTCACCGTGTGTAAGTAGAGTCACCTATCAGTCCTACCACATTTGCTGTCCAGCCTCCTAACTTAAAGTAGACGGGAATTAGAATTGCATCAATTTACTATTCAAGTATCGCACAGATATAGTGTAATTTAAAGATTGCACACATGATATTGAGGATATCGGTGAGCCATCAACGACCTTATGATGATGACAAAGTGAACAAAAGCTAACGCTTAAATTTCGCACTGTGTCTACCGTTGCATTTTCATATTATGATTTCCACCTCAGTAACGTTAAGCTGTGCCTCCTGAACACAAACTTGTCCACTCCGTCCCATTTTTCCTCTTTAACTCCTACCTCTTCCCTGCCCGCCATATTCGTCACGTCCACATCTGCGCCGCTGACAACGAAGACCTGCACAGGACCCTCCACGCCGCCAATATCTGTCTCATAGTCTCGCTCCTTGTGGATATTCACCACTGCAAGATTCACCCAGCCCTCATTGTCCAACGTCGCACTAACATCCAACAACGGCGTCTTCTTCGTAACCCGCGTAAAGTCCACCTTCGTCGGCCCGTCATACTCCTCGCAAGCAAGCTGCACTGCAATCAGCTGACCCCTCATAAACCTGCAGAACAACTCATAGGGATACCAGCTCGTCTGCTTAATAATCCCCTCCTCTGTCGTCATCAACGGAGAAATCACGTTAACACTTTGCGCAATATTCGCCATCCCAAGGTCCGCACTTTTCCTGACAAACACGTTTAACCACACTGCCACCGCCAGGGCATCACTCAACGTATACTTCTCCTCTGCACCTAGCCACCCCGGCGCCCGTCCCGGTGACCACACATTCCACTCGTCAAAGCAAATCTTAGGCCTCTTCTGCATGGCCGGTATGTTATGCTCGTGATATGCGACATCTATCAGAGCACTCGCCACCTCAATCGATCTCTCCGCCGTCAAAGGCCCAAAAGCATTCTCATAATGATCCTCAGCCGCCGTATACATATGTATGCTGTGCATATCGATCAACTGGACTCTTGGCTGTCCAATCTGGTTATTCCCCCTCGCCCTTACACAATGCTTCAACACCGTATGATCCCAGCTCGTCGTTCCCTCCCATCCAGACAAGACCAATTCGATATCCGGATCGAGGTACTTGAGCGCCTTGGCCCACTGAAGTGCTTTCTCCGCGTACGCCATATCGGTCATCTGCTCGACCTGCCAGTCCCCGTACATCTCGTTTCCCAACGCCCAGTACTTGACTTTGTATGGCTCCTCGTGCCCGTTTGCGCGGCGCAGGTTCGAGTAGCAAGTGTCTTGGGTGCTGTTGCAGTATTCGACCCATGCGAGCGCTTCATCGAGCGTTCCCGTCCCGAAGTTGAGGCACAAGTATGGTTCTGTGTCTAGTTCTTTGCACCACTGCATAAACTCATCCGTGCCGAACGTATTCGGCTCTGCCGTGCCCCAGGCAAGATTCGGTCTTTTCTGCCTTTTTTCGCGCGGTCCCACGCCGTCTTGCCAGTGATAAGTAGCGCAGAAGTTGCCGCCTGGGTAGCGAAAACAGGGGATCTGGAGAGGTTTCAACGTATCGATAACGTCGTGTCGGAATCCGTGCTGTGTGAGCAGAGCAGTGTTGGGGTTCGAAGGGTCGTAGATCCCGCCGTAGATGCAGCGGCCCATGTGCTCGGTGAAACCGGAGTAAATTAAGCGGTTTATAGAGTTGAGAGGGTGCGAGGGAAAGACATTAATGGAGGGTTGGGTGGAAGGGGTGTGTGTAGTCATGGTGGGTGGTACCTCGGGGAGATGGTGCGTGAACGCACAAAGGTAGTTATGAAGAGTTGAGAAAAGGACATTGAGCTCTAGAAGGAAACTCGTCTTTATCATCAGGTTCGTTCCATCTCAAGGAGGTAAATACTTGTATGCTGCAACATCGGTCAACCTGACTTCGGCATCCGCAACGATTCACACCAGGCACACGAATTCTATCACCGATGCAGCCCTCGACTAAGACCAATGAATTTGGGGTCTGAGCTACTTCATCCTATATCAACACACCATCCGCGGACTATTTCGCAGCACCAAGCCAAAAGTGTGGAGACCCCAAATCCAGGCCCATATCACTAGTACGTAGTCCCGTGGAGAAAAGAAGGATGTCTTTGCTTGTATTATACATGATAGTGTCTCAAATCCTATTCCCAAACACCCATACAAACACGGCAATCGGCTAATACCCTCCCGCAATATTTCTCAAAGACGATGCATGGACGTACAGCCATATTCGGTTTGATTTTTCCGTATGGTTAGCTGCTCAAATCCTCCATTCCTCATCCATACATGTGGCGGGGTAAACCCCGAGTTATTCTCCGCGAAAACATGAACAGGTCATGAACCCTCCCAAGACGGCCTTAGCGCGACGAAATAGTTTAGAAGCTTAGTGCAAAAAAATGCTGAAAAGTATTGCTTGCAGGATTGACTATAGTTGAGGCGGTAAATGGTTTATGTGATCAGTGTAGCGGCCAGTGCATTAGAAGCTCCTACCTGCCTGTCTTTAGAGCAAAGCACAGACACTAATGCAGGCAGGACTGTGATGAATTAGCAGCGTGAAGCTTATTGGTTGATGTGAATTACCTGATACTACCTTTGCATCCCCATCTGCACCAACCACATCATTTCTGTGCATCATACTTTTTCGTAAATTGGCGTGGTTTCACAAGTATGCGTGTGCACCGTGTTTCGTATCGTACCCGTACTCGTATCGTATTCGTATCAAAGTAGACTACGCGTGTAATTTAGGGCGGATGACAGCCTGGGATGAAGCTCCTACCCTACACCTTCAAATGCGGGGGAGAAATAAGACTCTCTCGCCTGACATGGCAGACGACTTTGGATGGGTTCCCTCTGCTAATCAGCGGCTAGGTCATAGCGGTACACCTACATTTGCACTTCTTGTAAATTATATTTGAATAGGCCGGGTGGGATATGAACAAACCACTCCAAGTTGCCTATACAAATTCCAGGTGTCGTTAAACGTCCTGAACCCACATTTACTCCCTGGATAGCGCAACCCTCCACGTCGCGATCAGTGATAAGCGACTCTCTATGTCATGCATCGCACCAACCACGACAACGTCCAAGCTGCCATCAAAAACGCGTTGTTTTAATGCAAAAACCATCATTTCTATTAATGCAAAATCTATATATCCAATCTACAAACACCGCCCCTCATCTTCATTGGCGCATTTACAATTTGTATGGCATAACCTGGAGAAAAGTGGTGAACTCGAACGGCTCAGCAGCTAAACGGTACTGCTCAAAGGGTGGCGGGCCGCAACTGCCTGAACCCAGACCATGCTGAGCGAAATCAAGGTTCAAAACATTCTCATTAACCAACTCGACCAACTCATGTGGGTGCCTTGCACGTTCAAGCTCCTCTGTGGCATGCTTCCTAAGAGAGAAATTGAACGGCGTCTCCATGCGTGCCTCTAGGCATGCCCCGTCTTGCTCGGATAGGAAGCGCGCCCAGCGAACGTCAGTTCGATTCCCGTTCTCCTGGGGGAACTCGTACCCTGTCTGCAGCTGGTCCAGGGAAGCTTCCCATACGCCAAATCGCGCTGCTTCCTTCTTGTCGCGGTACGACTCGCCAGGGCCACGGCCGAACCACTTGGCTTTGTTGAAGTGCTTTGGTAGGGACATAGTGAGGCCGATCCGAGGGACAAACTCTGGATGCGCACCAGAGAAGCTACCTGCTGTATGAATACGTACGGTTGTTGGCGTGATGGTGTAGACCATTTTCGCGTTGCAGGCCCAGTTCAGCACTGGGGGGGCCACGCGGACAGATGTCTCCACCGTGATGGCTCCGCCATCAAGTTTCCAGGAGACTGATCGTACATGCATCCTTGCGGATCCTAGGAAGAGCTTGTTCCATTCCATACCGTTGCCGCGGGACCCACGATCATTCTGCGTCAAGGCACGATAAAGGCCAAGTTCTGGGCCCTTGGTCAGGATCTTGCCGGTGCCAGTCGCCCACTCTAGGTTGCCTCGAATTAAGTCGAACGCAAAGGCAGATTTAAATGACGGTAATGTGAACATCAAACGCCCGGGGTATTCTCGGATTGTGAACGACTCCTGCGTGGGGAGTAGGGGCGCACTGAGAGACAGACGATGGTTTTTGAACAGAGGGATTTGGCTCCAAGCTACTTCGTGACCCTTCGCTCCCCAAGTGGTGTCGTTTCGCAGACGGAAGTTGACCGTTAGCCACACGTCTTCGGAATCCTGGCTCAGAGGCAAAGGGAGTTCGATAAGTTTTGTTTGCTGGCCTTCGATCGCCGGTAGATCCAGGTCGACAGGATCACTGTTGCCCGATTCCTTGACAAAATGCCATGAAGCATGGAGATGGCTCAGGTCAATGAAGTCGTAGTGGTTTGTGATTGCCAGCTGTGATCCAACGAGTCTGACTGTCACCGGTTCGATTGCCTTTTTGTATTCAGTTAACCCAGGGGTTCCGGTGTGATCAGAGTAGACAATGCCGTCCATTATGAAGTCAGCATCATTGGGGAAGTCCCCAAAATCCCCGCCATATGCATAGTAAGATAATTTGCCATCATTTTTAAGGAGGCCTTGGTTGCACCACTGCCAGAGAAATCCTCCCTGTGAAAGCTTTTCGCTCCGGTACGCTTCGATGTAGTCGGTTAGACCTCCTGGTCCGTTTCCCATCGCATGGGCAAATTCGCATAGAATCAAAGGACGATCTGTCCTTTCCGAGGCCATCTTTTTTAGTTCGTCTATAGTAAGGTACATGGCGCTATATAAATCTGCCGTGACGGCCTGTCGGTCGCCTTCGTAATGCACAAGACGAGATGGATCGGCTTTCTTGATCCAGTGGTACATATCAGCGTGATTCCGACCATACGATGCTTCATTCCCGAGAGACCATAGAACGATGGAAGAATAGTTTTTGAATCGTTCGACAAGTTGGACAGCACGGTCGAGGTATGCTTCCCGCCAAACTGGGTTGTCGGATGCCCATTTCGCCGCAAGTTCGAAGGCGTTAATCATGAGCTCAGTACGGGTTATTGCATGTTGATTCGGAACGTTATGTTTCTCAATTGACAAGAACCCGTGGGTCTCAAGGTCCGCTTCCGCAATGACATAGAGACCCAACTCGTCGCAAACTTCGTAGAGGCGTGGGTCGTTGGGCTGATGTGAACAACGCACGGCATTGATGTTGCTCTTCTTCATCAGAATAAGATCAGCCCGCATGAATTCGTACGGAACAGCTCTTCCAAATTGGGGATGATGCTCGTGCCGATTGACACCGTAAAATATGACTGGCTTGCCATTGATATGAATGTTTGAGCCTTTTGGCTCAATGCGCCGAAAGCCTACGCGTTGGGGGATTACACGACCATTTAGGGAAATGGTAAGCGTGTACAGGTTAGGATTTTCGGCAGACCAGAGTTTCAACGCATCCTCAGCAACCGCAATGGTATGCTCGGTGGAAGGCTCAAAAGAATCCTCCATTATCAAGGTGCCGTCTGGACCGCGGAGCTTGATGATGACACTCTCTGTGGCGGCACCTTGAATCTTCACGCTTGTGCGAAGTACAGCCTTTGTAAACGTGTCGTCAACCTCTGGAACGACAGTGAAGTCTGTGATTGCGAGAGGAGAAAAGGCAAGCAGATAGACATCCCTGAATATGCCGGACAGCAACCACTGGTCTTGTCGCTCTATATACGAGCCGTCGCAAAATTCGTACACGCGGACGGCCAAGGTATTTTCAGAGCCTGGAGACTGTAGTAGCGACGTTAAATCGAACTCACTTGGATTGCGGCTCCCTTGGCTGTACCCAACTTCCTGGCCATTGACCCAGACATGAAAGGCACTATCGACACCCTCAAATCGGAGCCTGATTTGTTGGTCCTTCCACTCGGTAGAAACCACAAATTGCCGCCAGTACGAACCCGTCTCATTGAGATGGGGAGCGTTAGGAGGGTCGACGGGGAAAGGATAGTTGACGTTAGAGTACAATGGACGACTATAGCCCTGGAGTTGCCACATGCCTGGGACCTGGATGTTGTCCCAGGTCATAGGATCTTGATCTTCCCAGCGCGGTGCCTCGAATGGGGAGGCATCGTAACGGAACTTCCATGCGCCGTTGAGTGAAAGGTACTCGCTCTGCTCACGATCCAAGGTTAGCGCTTTTTCTTCGCTGGAGTATGGGAAGAAGTGAGCTCTGGGCGGCAGAGTGTTTCGGTGGAGGACTTGAAGGTTGCTCCAATCTGGCTGGGTTTCTGGAAACGACATTCTTGCTGATATTAGTCAAGATGTTGATGATTGTAGGACGGTGGACACATGTGCCTAGGAAGGAATTGTAGGCACTGGCGATTCATCAGTGCATGATGGAATAATATACCGAAGTCGGACACGGATTTTAGAGTCCATGGAACGTGGGTCCTTGGTGACGCCAGAGAAGCAAGATGAATAGGAAACCGGTCGATGGCTGCAGGTGCGTAAATCCCGAGAAATGAATGTGACCGTCTGAATGCCTCAAACCACATCATGTAGGCGGCCAAATATTCCGTGGACCGAGATGTGCATAACACGATATTGCTGGGCTCATTCATCGCGACTGGGTGCCCGACTTGGTGGCCTGCCACCTGCATGAGCTTGGCCATGTCTCCCGGCGTTACTAGGCGAACATGTGCGCTTTGGGTTAGCTTGGCCTGAATCCAAACCTAGTACAACGCGGGTGGCGTGCAAGGCGTTTTCATAAACTCCACGGCGATTTACCCGAATTGCCTACGGATTTTTTCTCGGACCCACAAACGAAGTTACGAATGATACGAACAGTCTGCGATTGGTTAGAAACCCTTTATCACCGCTACTTTGCACAGGTCACATTTTCACATAGCCTGGGCCGCACCTCGTACACCACGGTGAAAGCTTGATTGGATAGTCTGCTCAGATCACAACGTATACCCTGACTACTATCCTCTATCCTTATGAAGATTCGTTAGTAGAGCTTTAGGGTTCCCCGGAGCGTGATTCCTATCCAGCACCGTACCCATGGCACAGCTCGCGTGATACTGACGAGGCCCGATTCACTGTCCGTGTAACTGATGTTTAGACACACTATCCGAGGTAGTCCTTTATCTCCACGGATTTTTACCCCATATGAGAACCTCGCCTGGGGTAGTAGAATCCGGGGCAATCATCTGGCCACCGTGCCACGTCGGGACAACTGCTTCAGCTCGCTTCTCTATTCCGAGTTTCCAACATCCAGGTTTGACTGAGACTTCATCTAGCAAGTCCACGTAATCGAACTAAGGATGGATATATCTTGTGTGCATGGTACCAATTTTTGTTTCTGATTCCTTTTCATCACCGATAACTCAACCCTTTATATCGATCTCCCACACAACGAAGACCAGACAATGTCTAAAACACATGGCAATGCTAGCAATGTCGCCGCAGCCTCCGGGATCAATCGCCTACTCGAGGAAGACACGATGCCATGGTACAAGATACCCAACCTATGCAGACTTTACTTACTGCTTGTCCCGGCTGCCCTTGGCGTCGAAATGACAACTGGTTACGATGGGAGCGTTTTGAACGGCTTACAAGCTGTTGACCGGTGGAATGATGATTTTGGCAACCCAACCGGTGCAATGCTTGGGGTCATCTCTGCTTCCTTGGCTATCGGAACAGCCGCTGGCGTTCCCATTATGCCTTACCTCAACGATCGGTTTGGCCGCAAATTCTGTGTCATTGTCGGTTCTATAGTCGTCACCATTGGAGCGATAATTCAGACTTGTGCAATTAACGGTATGTTTTGAGCGCGGTTATGAGTTAGCAGCGGCCGCCTCCCCTATTTCCAAAATCAACCGCTAACGTAAGTAGTCGGGATGCTCATTGCCGCACGTATCATCATGGGCCTCGGATCTCCTACTTCCCTTGCCGGTGCTGCCCAACTTGTTGTTGAACTCTCCTATCCCAAAGAACGGTCTACTCTCACCGGCTTTTTCCAAGGTACTTGGTATGCCGGCTCCATCCTCGCTGCGGGCATCACTCTCGGTACCTACAATTGGACCAGTAGCTGGAGTTGGCGACTCCCCACACTCTTCCAAATTGCTCCGTCATTACTGTCTCTCACTTTCATTTGGTAGGTTGCATAATCAAGCATTAGCTTCAGAACTCCCGAAACGCTAACCATAGCCAGGTTCGTCCCAGAGTCGCCGCGTTGGCTTATCTCCAAAGACCGCAATGAAGAAGCCCTTCAGATCTTGATCAAGTATCATGCTGAGGGCGATGCATCATCTCCCTTCGTCAGCGCCGAGTACCATCAGATCCAAGAGACCCTTCGTCTAGAGAAAGAAGCATCAAACAGCCCATGGATCGAACTCTTCAGTAGCCGGGCCAATCTGCACCGGGTGTTCGTCGCTATTTGCACGGGTTTCTTCACGCAATGGTCTGGCAACGGCCTCATCAGCTACTATCTGGCAAAGATCCTCGCCTTAGTCGGCATCACCTCGCGCGCTACGCAGAACCAAATCAACGTAAGCCTCAGCTGCTGGAGTCTCCTCTGTGCTGTCGGCTCCAGCCTGCTTGCTGCTAAATGGCTACGCCGCAGGCAACTCATGAGCGCATACATAAGCATGACTATCATCTTCTCCTGCTATACTGCCGGTGCGGCCATATATGCAAAAGATTCCAACAAATCTGCCGGTATGGCCGTCGTCGCCATGATCTTCCTTTTCAACGCCGCCTACAGCTTGATGCAGCCTTTCCAATACCTCTACATAGGCGAAATCTTTCCCTTTATTCTACGGTCCAAGGGTGTAGCCGTCATGCAAATGTCCACTCGTGTGGCTAGCGCGTTCAACCTTCTAGTCAATCCCATTGGCATGAAGAACATCCAATGGAAGTTTTTCCTTGTCTATGTGGTGTGGCTGGCGGTTGAGACGACTGTCGTATTCTTTTTCTTCCCAGAGACCCAAGGACCTTCGTTGGAGGAGATCGCGCTGGTCATCGAAGGCGACAAGGCTGCTGTCGAGACTGTGGATACAAAAAATCACGCTAGTGTGGAACGAATCGAAAAGGTCTAGAAAGCCGTCCGTACATTTAGGTGAGGACCTCAGGTGTGTGGGTGTGATAGGAAAAGTGTTCGTTCGTTACACCTGCCCAACTATGTGTCCACACTTCGCATTCTCTCCGTATATAGCAATTCAACTACCTCCCTATTTACTCCAGCTATTCATGTTTTTTGCTCGCTCCCCTGCAGATTGTGCATAGGTAAGCGCCGAAAGGAGCAATGCGGGCACGTTGTGGTAGATTGTTGAATTTCCGTGGCCATCATAGTCGCCCAAGTACGCATTGTCTTTCTTATAAGTAGTTCTTTTGCAATAGGTGGGCCAAAGTCGAATGACTTCCGATTGCCATGCCTAGAAACGCGGACGCCGAAGATGAAGTTTTTCGCAGCCTGTTTGGCTCGTATGAGACCTTTATTATGTGGGTCACAGGCTGAAGGGGGAGGCATCTAAGGATGGTCCAATCTCTGCGAAACGCCATTCTGGAGCACGAAGAAGAACATAAGCAGCGGAGGCATAGAAGCCCAGATGTGTCTCACTTCTTTCAGTTCATGTTTCAACGTACATGGTAGCTCTGAGCAAGTCCATTGGAGGTTGGTTGCTTTTCATGGTCGAGTGATGAAAAGGTAGCTCAAATCTCCAACACATGCATTTAACTACTAATTAACTTGTCTGACGTCTTTGAGTCTAATTTAGCGAGGAAATCCAATAGCCGCCTGAAAAGGGCACCTGAACGTGCTTTCATTGTTTCGTTTTCTACCGTCTCGACGAGTTCGAGTAGAATAGCCCCAATGCAGCGGATCCGTTCGACCTGGGTCATTCTAGTTAGCTGTAATCCACCAAATCTATCGGAACTTGGAAGCTATCACTGACCGCCGCCTCTCCCAGTACCTTGAAGCATACGAAAGGAATCATCTGCAGCTCCTGGAGGAAGTCATGCACTATTTCGACTTTCTTGATTGCAAGTGAAAGGCTTTTGTTGTGAAGTCCAATGATAGTTAGGAGGTTACAGTCGATGCATTTTTGTAAGACAACAAGTCTCAAGCAGTGAAAGGCTGTCATGAAATTACTTCGTTGAACCCAGAAACAAGTTTTATGATACTTGAGAACCTCTGCATCAAGGGTATCATCTTCATTGTTAAGCAACTGTAGCCACGGTGGAAAGTCATCCACGAGGCCCATAAACGCCAGGTACGACTCTGTCAGGTGAGTTAGCTCAGACTCTCTGGTTCCCGAATTCGATGCATCCCATTTCCTTGACCGGACGTGCGATCGTATATCCCTGATGAGGTTCCCAGCCAAAGACCAAACCCGTCGTTGAAGCCGAAATCCAGCCAAGAGACGGGTCTCTAGTGACGCTTGGTTGAAACTCTTGCTAGCATCGAGAAGTGGCTCGTCGTTTTCTCCACGGTCGAGTAAAGTTAATTCGCCAGCGAATAACATTTCGTTCAGTACATAGGGTCGATCCCCGAAAACGCATGCAGCCTTATCTGAAGAATACAGTCCCCAAAAGCAGCCTCGAAGAAGCTGCGACTCAATGATAGATGTTCGACTCATGGTGTCTTCATCATAGAGTCGAAGTCGTTGGGCAATGAGGGCAGCCTCGGACATACAATGTGCAGATGCAGACTTGCTGCCCGTGATGCTTTGTAGAGCTCTGGAATGCCACATTCGAATCGACAGGGAAGATGAGTCAGGATTCTCAAGATCGTAGTCTTTGTATAGATGGTGCATGGCGCGGGATGCCACGAGAAATGCAGTCGGGACGGAATAGCGCTGTGCTAGGAAGGCGTCTGGGAGGGCCGAACTGATGGATGCGCACAGGGCGGTGATGAGAGTAAATGTCTTAACTTGCCATAATGGCGAGGCTTCGACAAAAGCGAACGGCGGCGAGGATTTCCAGGATTGCGAGTGGCTATCGGATCGGAAGAGCGACACGCCCTCTCGCAGGGTGGGCTCGTGGATAATGGGATGAATGGCAAATAGGTACAGTGCAAACAGATCAATGCATCTGTGGATCACGGCCACAACGGTTTCAGATGGCAAGGCATAGGTGACTGCGGCCATCAAGTCGCCACGGATCCGATCCGCGGCAACACAGATTGCACTTCCCGGCTCCTCGCCAAGGTTCAGGACGTTGGTGGGAGGCACAAGACTCGCACTTTGTTCTGTTCTAGCCGTGTTGGTCGGTTGTTGTTCCTCGATGGCCAGTGTTCGTACGCCCACCTTGCGGCCTCGTTTGCGAGGTAGAATGGTGTAGGCGCAGTGAATGTGTGATATGCGGCAATTAGCACAGGGATCCGCCATATCGCACTTGACTTTGCGAAGCTTGCAGGAGTCGCACGCTCTGGGTGCCGGCATCATGGAGTCTCCAAGGGGTGGGGGTTCGAGTTGGCTGGGCGAAGAGCAAAATGCGGGTATGGGGCCCGCGGGGCATTATGAAGGAAATCCCCGTGGGCATTAAGAAAACACCCCATGCACGTGTCATGTACTCCACAAACCGATCGGCCGTATTTCCCGACGTCTGCTTCCCGGTCGTGCATACGACTAGCCCGTGGAGAAGCATACGGGCCACGTGCGTGGTTAAGGTATTATGCGGGAGAGTAGGCTGGAGCCCACCAATCGCCGTCATACAACCTGCTCTGAATACGAATACGAAGCTCCTCAACCCCCATACTCAACACCAGAGCCTCGCCAACACAACAGGGCTACCAAGGCTCATGTATAACCAGGCAATGCAAAATGTATTTAGAGGCTCAACACCCTCTCCATGTCTCGCACTGTCACGAGCAAAGCCTTCGCCATCGCTCGACGCTTCTGTCGAGTCCATACCCACTATGCTTCTTTCGTTACTTGTCGCTACAGTTTTCTCCTATGTATTTACATCTTCCCAGGTCCCACCGCCCCCGAACCCTGAGTCCATTGTTGTCACTAGGTTGCCGCTTCCACCCATCGCTCCTAGCAAAAACAATGGGTCGTGCACACCAGAGATCAACCCTAGAGGAACCGGATGCATCAGCAAAGAAAGCTCCCTCCAATCAGGACACTACCTATCCGACAACATTCATCTTCTCGCCATTACCAACTTCACAGGAGCTCCACCTGCTCCTGATCCTGCCAGCATTTACCAAGGCACACAACTCATTCTCATCAAGACAGACAACACAACCTTCTCCAATGGTGATGCATGGAAGTGCATCACGTGTGGCGTGTCCGCGGAGAACTCGCAGGGTCGAGGTGTAGCAATGGATTATCCCCAGGCTTTTGTCGACAGGAAACGGGCGCTTGCCGGCACCAATATTATCGAATGCCCTGACTCGTTGTCCAGTGAAGCCTGTGGCCCTGATCAAGTGCGAATCACCCCTATTCATTGGGCCATCACCGCAGATGGTACTGGGCCTGGTGGCAATATGCGAGAGCTTCGCCTCCACCCCGACAATGTACATATCGGCTTCAACGCACTATCTATCACCCCTAACGGCATTGCTCAGTATTCTTTCTTCGGAAGACTCAGCTATGATCCATCACCTACCACTGGCGAACCTCTGGTCCCACGTTACGATGTGGTCAATGCTTCCTTGCTCTACAGTGAGCAGGGTTCGGCATATATCATAGTTGACCCTGAAGACCCAAGCCAGCTCATCCTTCGGCCAGAATCGCTAAGTATTGGTGAGCTACGTGGGTTTGGTGGAACCGGAAAAGAGCTCACCTTTCTCGGAGCTCCGGTTGAATCGTGCAATATCGATGTTTTTGCTGCCGATCTCACGACTGGCAAGACTCGTCGCCTCACCAGCCATCCCGAATATGCCGATCCGGTAGATCTGTCTCCCGATGACAGATGGACCGTTGTGCTAGACACGCGCGGTACAGATCGACAAATGTTTGTCGCTGCCCTAAGAGGAGTCCCACCTCTTATAGATCTTGTCGTCACAGCTGCAGTCTCATCAATACGAAATAACGGCGTGCGACGTTTCTTTGAGCCATGGTTGATTGATCAATACGGAGATCGAGGCTCTTATTTTGGACAGAAAATCAACGCAGAGGGTAGCGGAATCCCTGGCAGCGGCGCTATCAACGATCCTGATTGGAACGGTAGGGCCGACCCACGATGGTCGAGGGACGGTACCCAGATCGCCTATACCCAAATTATAGCTTCCTCGCCAGCCTGCGGTGGGCAAAACCCATTACCTTGCCATAATTCTACCGAAAGCGGCGGCCGGGATGAACGCATTATGATTGCCCATCTGATCAACCGCGAGCCCCTAGACCTACCGGCAGTAGAAACTAGGCCTGATGTTGTCCCTTGGGGACAGCCGTTCCCACCCGGATCTACTTACCCAGTAGTAGAAGGCCTGCCTCCGGGAAATTACACCCTCAAGGGCAAGGTTTCTGGTTGGGCCAATGTCTCACTTGAGACTCTCGTCGAAGGTGGCCCCATAGGGAAGGTTTCTGTCCAGTATCACAACTATTCGATCGATGGCTTGAATTTCCTAGTGGGTTACGAAAACGTGTGGAAGGAGAACCCAAGGCCGTATGATGAATTCGTGCATTGGTATTCAAATTTGACGCAGACCGGACCAAACAACGGCACCAAAATCACAAGCGCAGATGGCTTCCATCTTCTAATCAGTGTTGATCTCAACTTATTTGAAGCTAACGGAACCCTTGTCACTACGATCGACGGCAAGGAATACCACCAACCGGCCAATTTCACCTAGAGTATGCCTAGCTAATGACACCAAAAACCCGTTAGTCTTTGTAGACCGGGTGTACATTGCCAGTGTGGCTCTGACCATCCGGAGATTTAGGTAGTACATGATAGTAGAATTTAGGCCTACGTTGTCGGGAAGTGTAGCCAATGTCAAGCTTTTATATCATTCGTATTATTGGTTGCGCAAAGGCCTTTCTACCTAGCCAAAGTATACGAAGCCGCAAGTCTACAGGCCTTTTCAATGATTTCAGCACTTCACCCAAACTTGATGTTCGATTGCCCTACCGACTTCTTACCCGTTTGTATCTCCCACGTCGCCCTGCGCCTCGACTCAACCATCAGATTTCGACACAGCAGAGTCGCATCGTAATTATTTATAATATGGAGCTAAACTAAAGATGGATGCGACAAATCTAATGCTAGAGGAGATCGAACAGACACAGGAAGTTACTTGTGCATTTCCGCAACCGTCTCGCTATTCAATCTCACCACCACATTTCCTTCTCATCCACATCACCACAGAGACAGGCAGTCATCTCCAAGTTAATAATCAAGAGGTCTCTAGATACACAAAACATAGCTCTTTTTATATCTCACTTATTTTGCACTAAGGATTACAGAGCTGCGGTGAGATTTCTTCAATCTTAAGAGGCTTATGAAAGAAACGTGTTTTGATTTCAAGGGTTGATTTGCGTGCTGCCTTCTTGCCTTCTTTTTTTAGTCGACAATTTGGATCTAGTAGGAATGGTATTTGTCACGGGGCAGATGAGAGAGTAGGCATGCTACAACAGAGTGTATTAAAGAGAGATAGGAAGCTGTACAGAGTTCTAGGGGCAGAGAGCTCCTATATATACGCTGAAGGCCTATATAGACTAACTCTCATAGAGCTAGCGTGTAGTACCAAGCTATTGGTACACGTGACAGTATTAGGAGTGTGGTTGATTGGAGTCAGAGACAAGGATCTTTGCATCAACGTCTACATATCTATCTGCTTCAAGCTAGACAATGAATTTTAGACCACTGAAGCTGTATGAGATAATTCTGTAATGCCTAATACTGCAATTGATCTGAGCCTAGTTAAGATAGGCTTCGTCCTCCGCAAGTAATTGATGAACTCTGTAACTTACTCTTGTACAGTAGGAGTCTTGAAAGCTCCTCCAATCGCCTCGTATTGGTAGATCTCTTTGAGAACAGCTGTAGCAATCTCGCCTTAATTGCATTGGCAGCTACTAGGAAGTCTTCTTGGGCGCACATGCCCGCCACTTCTGGCAGCTCTAGTGTTTAACACTGACTGATGACTTCTAACCATGTCCGTAACCACTCTTCCGCCTTCGTGTTCCTCGATACTGTCCTCAAACTAGCGTATGTAGCTCCTAGTTCTTAACTACGTGTGGCGTCTGTTGCTTCAAGGTGTAGCTTGAGACTAGCAAGTCGATCATAGGCCTCTGTCTTATTCTAGAGTAGTTGTAGGTGCCGCTTGACCACTGTCTTGCTTATCTCTGAGTTTAACTCAAGCAGAGCCTCCCAATCCTTCTTTTACTCAGCATACTTCCTCTCCCATCGCTCATATTTCTATTAATAGCTCTCTCGTTATGCTCCATTAAGGTCTACCAGTCGTAAAGCCGTAGCTAAGTAGATAAAAATCTCCGGTTCCTTTGGTTGGACTAGCGTCTGTCGGATAGCCTCAGCAGGATCCGCGTATCTTTCCACAGATCATTCTTCTCTGCACTGTCCTCGCGGATGAACAGCCAGCTATGCCTGTCGCTGGGCTTGTTGAGCAAGTATCATAGTGATACCTTTAGTGGCTGGATCCGACTCTAGAGACATTGTGATTGTGATTTTGCTTGTGCTCGTAAGCTCGAGGGAAGTGATATGATTGAGTGGGAAAAGACTTTCAAATTAAGTGTTTGTTTGGTTCCAATCCGGGCTCGTAACTGTTGCGGTTGGTGACTACAGCGGAGGTAAACGGAACACTCAATTGTATTAAAACTGTCTAAAAAGGGCCCAAGAAGTCTTTCTGAAGAAGTGACCAAGTATCTGTCCCCCCAGAAGTGAAATTCCCTCGGAGTTTCTCCAGGAAGCTCTATAATCTTGTTGTAGCACCTGCCTGCACCTCTATGTAATTACTGCTGCCGGCTTCTGCCTGCACCTGTGTATCAACTCTATTGTTGGCACCTTTCTGCACCGTCACAGAAAAAGAGCGCCACATAGCTTAAGAAAGACGAAGGACGGCGAAACACATCCTCCTTCCAAATTGGGGAAGTGGGCTCGATATTAGCAGTGTCTTCTAGGGAGGGGACAAAGTACCACTACGATGTTCGGGACGAAAGTGCGTACTGCAGAAAAGCCCTGTAAATTGCAACCAATGCACTTCAGACAAACACTATTCTCTTATTACAGTTTCTGCCACTGTCATAATTCAAGAAAGCGACGTACTAGGACTGCTAGCAAGCCAACAACTACCTAGGCTTGAGGCAGTTGTGGATGCCAAACATGATTTGAATTGAGAGGTACCTATATACCGAGGCTCCATATAGAGGAGGGGGAAGTGACGTAATTTATAGATATTGTAACATCCAACGCAACAATCCCTATCATGACAAGAAGCATATCACTAGATCTTTAACAACCCCATATCTCAGCGATGACGTGACGACCATCAGAGTCGACTGCTATCTCAGGAGTGCAGGCAATCATTCTCGGACCAAAGCGCACTGAAATGAATTTTCATTGGGCCAGATATCATTCAAGCAATTATTGTGACGGAATTATGATTCAAAGGTCATACCGCCGTAAGAGACTCTAAATTCTGATCTTTTGTCCAATTCCAGCTCTTTGTACAGCTTCTCCTTTAATTCCTTCTTTTTTCCTTCTTTTCCTTCTTCAGCTCATCCTTTTTCTCCTTCAATTCTTTCCGCGTGTCTTTCTCATCTTGACTTCCCGTCAAGATCTGATCAGATGTCGTTCCCTTGCTAGACATTTTGGGCTTTCATTTGTCGATTCAGATCTAAATAGGAGATTCTGAGCCCTTTGTATCAGAATTTGCGTCTCTATGTCACTTGATTGGGCCCTAACAAAAGCCTTAGATTAGCGATTTAGGCAAAATGAGAGAATGATGCAACCAGACCTTGCAATTGCGGGATTGTCCTCTCCGCAAAGGAAACGCTGAGGTTCAAGGTTCAACTTCGACTTTGATAAGTAGTTTCTTGATCATAGAGGCTTCAAGATAGGATAGAAGGTATTGTGTTTGCTATCACAGTGATGGGACTAAAGATAATCTCTTGATAGAAATAGACGAAAGCCTTGTAGTGGCATTTATTAACCTCCAGGATTCGTGTAGACGGTAAAATTGCCGCTTGCAGATATTTATTCCAGCTGTTCTTCTATATTCTTTAGCAAAATGTAGAAGCTCGGCTAAAATAATGCAATAAAAACTGCAGCTACAGTCATGCAAGCTACTCTTAACAGTAAAAGATATCTATGTACAGATGCCAATTTTGAAAATAATGCCTCAACCACATGTGCATGCTGCATTCTTTGTCTCGGTATCTGCAACGGCGTTGCCAATTGTAGCACA
>BLYF01000056.1:356050-462252 GCA_014905255.1 Herpotrichia juniperi | reverse complement strand
CGTACAGAGCAGTAGGCTCCGTAGGCTACTATATAAGCTAGAGAAAAGAAGCTAACCAAAATAGTACTTAGCAGAACAGAGTGGTACACGTGACACATTCTTGACAGTTCTGACGCCACGTACATACAGCACCGAGGAGAAAAATAAATGGCAATATGCCACCGGAGTTCCAAAAGTAACTCCGGGCTTATGCACTAATCCAAACCAAGGAACCCGATTTGCTTTTGGAACATCAGTGGCAGCATGGATGCAGGAATTTGGTCGTGCAGCTATGCCTCAACTATGCAGTATTCATCATCACTGTATCTGCAACGGCCTTGCCATTTGCAGCGCATTTTCAACGCCTCTGACGCCGTGTACGTGCAGCACAAAGTGGAGAAACAAGTGGCAATATAGGATGGATGCAGAGATGGAGTTGTGCAGCTGTGCCTTAACTATGCAGTATTCGTTTTCTCTGCAATGGCCTTGCCAATTGCAGCTCATTTCCAACGCTTCTGAAGCCATGTATGTGCAGCACAAATTGGAGAAACAAGTGGCAATATAGGATGTATGCAGAAATGGGGTGGTGTAGCTGTGCCTTGCCATTTGAAGCGCATTTTCAACGCTTTTGACGCCGTGTACGTGCAGCACAAAGTGGAGAAACAAGTGGCAATATAGGATGGATTCAGGAATCAAGTGGTGCAGCTGTGCCTTGACTATGCAGTATTTGGTTTCTCTGTATCCCTGCAACTGCCTTATCAATGCCAGCACATTCTTAATTATTTTAACGCCTATGTACAAAATAAGTGCCAATATAGCAATGTTACTATGCAGGGGCAAATTGTAAGGTTAGTAATAGTAGGAAGTTCAAAAGGTTAACGGCGAAGCGCATGCGCATTTCCAAGGAGCGCGAGATTTGGGCTTATAATGTGAGCATGGACGTAAAAATAACATTTTCAAGCAAATCCACACTAACCGGACTTAAGGAACCCATGGTTAGGCATTTACAATGCCGAGTTTTAGGGTGGACTCTCATGAAGATTATCTAGTGCCACTTGGTTCGACCTGCGCTGGCGAGTTGCATACTGTATTCGTTTGTGTGGGGCGTCATCGAACAGCATGGCCGGACGGGTGGCCCACACAGACTTCCTTGGCAGGCAAACCCAGCCTAATGGACAAGATAGCTTTTGCAATGAGACGATTTAACCTTCATTTGTCGCCATGCCTTTTTTAGTAGGTCGAAGGAACATGCCACTTGCTTTACTTCGGCGACACTGTCGCTACCGCTTAGCTCCCGCCTGGACATTGTGGACTGTAGAAATCGTAAATGCACGTGCAGAGATGGTGAAGTTGGAAGCAACACTCTAAGTGCAACAACTGTTGTGAGTAGCAAGGAAATTATAATTTCAGATGTTGGCTTGGCTGCCGGGAAGGAGAACTACGAATGGCCGCGGAGAGATCGTCCGTGGTGTCATAGTGAAGTGGTTAATACTTGTTCAGCGAGGACAGCTTTATGACTTTTTAAGCCTTTATATTGATAATTTAACGAGGGCTGTAGTGGTATTGTAGGTGGTATGTGAAGAAAAAATGGACCAGCGTAAGGATTCATACTATCTATAGAAGAGAGGGGCGACGCTGAGTACAAGCCAGAACAACGCGAGATCCACGTCCAAGTGGTAAATACATCGAAATTTGCCCGAACACATTTTTTTCGTATTTATGAAGTATTCTTGAAGACTATTTGATTAACTCTCTGTAGTTCAAAGATATATAATGTACTAGATGACAGGTATACATGAAGTGTCGCAAGTCCAAAGAATTCTCACTTCTTATTCTACATTGGTGTTCAATGCCACTCCGGCCTCTGTGTTATCACCTGGATCCAGAAAAATGTTGCCGCAGTGCTTAATGTGCTTCTCACTGTCCGACCGCAGTTCAACCACCTTCCCGTTAAATCTTGCCCGGTGTTCCTTTCTCTATTAAAAAATGCAGTGAATAACATGCCAATAGCCAGACATATAGAACCGCATCTCCCAATTGCCTCCCATTTTCGCAATCTCCTCAACGCCAATCTCTTTGGTATGTGCGTTATCAGCCCAAATTACTGCTTCGGCTGTAGAACTTCCACAATCGCAGGATTCAATTGTAGGTGTGATATGGCATTTGACGGTCGCAGCACCCTCCGAGTGGACGTGTCCATGAATGTTGGCCAAGGGTGGGAGAAGGCTAATAAATCCCAAAATTGCAAATGCGATCAAAATTCAGTCATTCAAAGTAGAAAGTGAGGGCTTGTAGTACTTTTCAGACTGTACGTGGTGTTTGGAAAAATCCGCCGAAGAAACCGAACAGTTGTCGCAGTTTTCGGTCATGAGAGACTGTTCTTCGCGGTTTCTATAGAGCCTAAAACGTGTTAGTGACTGATTTCTTTGAAGAGAAATGATCATATGAAGTCACCATTTGTATTTGGATGCCATTGCGAAGTGCCCAACTTCAATGCTGAGACTGATGGTTAAGGAGGATCTTGACTTCGAGGTTCTAGGTCTAGGGGGGCATTGGCCTACATAGTCTCAAACATGTGCGTCAGCGTCCAGGGATTCACAGACATAAGTTATAGACAATACGTATTGAACTTTCAAGCTTTACTATGTTGCGTTAGAAAAACGGCTCTGAAAATGCATGCATGTGTCTAAAAACATGCTATGTAATATCTGTGCATTTAACTTGCATGCAGACTGCAAGATGCTAAAACCTTAAACGAGCAACTCTATATTGCCGCATAGAAGAATGCATTAGCTCATGGTAAATTTTAAAACTCCAAGAGAAGCCTATGCGGGGGCGGTCATTAATTGTAGGTCCTTCTTCCGCGTCCACCACCACTGCGAGCATACATTCAATATCCTGATCGAGGGCAAACTCCTAGTATTTTGTGGTGTGATTTTCTAAACAGCCCGAATTTATGCATTTGCCCATCTTAAATAACCTTTTTACTCTCTTTGCTACAGCAGTTGTACAAATTAGCCTGCAGCTATGTCTTCCGAAGCATTGATGTTCCAGGCACAAGACATTGTCACCGTCTACCGCCAATCGATAGGCCACGATCTAGCCATTGAAAAACTTCCACTCCCATCTGACTTGGTCTGGGGTACTGCCACAGCGGCCTATAAGGTGGAAGGCGGTGCTTACCAAGATGGAAAAGGGAAGTCAATCTGGGATACATACTCACACCTTGAGCCCTCGCTTATAAATGGTGAGAACGTAGATGCTTCATGTGATCACTACAACCGGATGCCCGAGAACGTGGAGCTGATGCCCCGGTTTGACGTGGACGTGTATCGATTTTCACTGTCTTGGTCGCGCATTATTCCCTCGGCGACCGCAATGATGCAGTCAACGAGAAGGGAATAGCGTTCTATAACAAGTTTACTGATAACCTCATGGAGCGCAATATTGGGCCTATCGTTACACTTTACCATTAGAATACTCCCCAGGGCATTTATGACCGCTACGGAGCATTCCTGCACACCGACGAGTTCAAGGCAGACTTTAGACACTGCGCAATTTGTTTCTCTTGGTCCGGCGACCGAGTCAAGAAATGGATCATGTTTAACGAGCCATATATCACATCCATTTTTGCTCACCTTAACGAGACTCTCGCCCCGTGTCATTGCCGCAAGGTAGGAACGGACACGAAAACTGAACCCTGGTGCGTTGGACATACTATCTTCCTCTCACGCTTCCGTCATTCAGACCTATTTCTCTGAATTCCAGCCATCGCAACATGGCTCCATCGCCATTGCGCTAAACAAACGGCCACTACTACGAGCCGTACGATGCAGCCAGCCTAGCTGATCAGGAGGCAGCTAAGCGCCAGACAGAATTCTATATCGGTTGGTTCAGGGACTCTGTTTTATTGGGACGCAACTATCCGTCCGCGATGCGAGAATCTCTTGGGTCGCGGCTACCCGAGTTTACGCCCGAGGAGCGCGAACTTCTTCGCCAAACAGCTCCGATGAATGCTTTTTACGGCATGAACCACTACTCCAAAAAAAAATATACCCGTGCCTTTCCTAGTGTACCTGCGAGCGACGACTGGATGGGAAACATCGAGGAGTCATATGTGAACAGCGAAGGTGTAGAGATCGGGCTGGTTGCTGCACAGCAGTGGCTCCGCGTTGCATCTGAAGGTTTCCGAAAACTGCTCAACTGGGCGTGGAAGCGCTACTACCTGCCCATAATCGTGACAGAAAATGGATGTTTATGTGTAAGGGAGGAGGATGTGAGGATTGCAGTGGATGATCAGTTCCGTCAGAGATACTTTAGGCTTTATCTTGATGCCATCTCGTGTGCGATATATTAGGATGGGGTCAAAGTCGACGGCCATTATGCTTGGAGATTTATGGATAATTACGAGTGGTCTGCTGGGTATGGTGTAAGATTTGGGATTGTACATGTTAATTTTGAGACTTCGGAAAGGGTGCCGAAGAATTCAGTTTGGTACTTGAAAGATACTTTCAAAAGGCGGAGGGGAGCTTCTTCGTGCACTGCGGTTCCAACGCACCCCGTATTATGGTGATAGAAATTAATTTTCCATTACCCTAGAAGCGTCTTATTCTAAACGGCATTAGAGTAACAGAGCTTTAAATTGTAGAATCAAGCCCTGCACTTGCGGGCAGGTGATACAACGCACAAACAAGTACTGATTGCCGCCCTGTCCCAAGCTTTTTCCTTTCTATAAACGGATGCGGTGAGTCATCCGTTGCATTTGCTATGGCCACAACAGGAGCAAATGCCTCTGGTCTCTACTGTAATTTTTATCTGGCATCAATGCACTCATATAGAGGTATTCCTAATTTTCAACAATGATACAAACATAATAGGCACTTCCATAAATGCAGTGCGTAAAGTAATTTAGCACCTAACTTCCTTCCCTATGGTGTAGCACTTATTCATCTTACTCTCCGGTTTGAAAGCACCTTACGAAGCTCATAAAGACTGAGTTCGCATCTCCAAAAACCACATGTAGCTGATCAAACTGAGCTTTTTAATACTTGGTTTTAATTGGCTATATCTGACACAGCCCGTTATGCGTCTCGATATATCGTGCATGATGTGGCTTGCGACCTTTGATCAGCCCACCTCTCCAAACATTGAAATCTCTTCACGCGCTGAAAGTTCTCCGCAATTCTCCTACAAACTACAAATATGGACTGTCCGGAAGGCCTCGGCCCCTTTGCGACTAATGCCCAAATTGGTCACAGCCTCAACCGCATACATCAGTTAAGGCTCGACTGGCCCAAAGTCGATGTCCTTGAGTTAGATCAGGGCCAGTTAAGTTTGCGAAACCAACAAGCATAAATAGATGGCTCGACCTAACATTCCGTATAGCCTGGCATCATTCTTTGGAAGCCGGACCTTTTGATGTATTTTGTCAAGTAAGATCCAGATTATCAGTACGGATTTCACTTGCTCACTCACGTGAAAGTCACTTCGTCCAGTTGAAGCAAGAATTCTGTAAGATCTTATCTTCCTATCAGAGTGAATAGGACTCGCAGCTAAGCTACACACTCAAGCTTCATACGAAGTGCAAGCCCAAATGAGGGCTCGAATCGCTACATCAACCCTGCGACAACTGAAACCTTAAGAAGAACGGTATCACTCTTCCGATCGCTGGAATTGAGTATATCCGGTTGTCTCAAAAACATTCATTTCGCTGATGGCATCAATGTCGAGCGAAATGGCGACGGAATCATCGGTTCTATCTGTACAGTCTTCCCACCAATTTTAAACTAGCCCGCAAAACTAAATTACCTTTTTCAGCCTCTGGCACAATGTACGTCGATGATTGGGATCGCGTGTTCTCAACATGGACTCTAACTGGCGCCTCTCTAACCGCTATATTCATTGACTACGACGAATCCACGATACAGAATTTTAAAGATCTAGTTAAGGAGATGCCATCCCGAGCCTTGCAACCATTGTTGATGGAGTATGTATTCATCAACCGGCTGCTCGTCGGATTTCATGACCGGCAGACCGATGAAATTAATTCAATGTACGAGTTTGTGGGTCTAACTAATGCAATCTTTTAACTAATACCAGCGAATACGAATTCATAGGAATGGTCAACCGCTAATTGCACCTTTGATGAAGGCCTAAAAAAGCTCACATCCATCGTCACTAAGCTAGGTGTCCTGCGTTCAGAAGTAAGATGGTGGCAGTCTGCCATCACACAGCTAGAGCGTTGTGAACGACTGTTGGAGGAGCTTGCTTCTCAAGAAAATTCGAACACTCAAGCTCTCCGCACCATCCCAGGGTACGAATACACCAAGTTCTATCAACAGTATATCCTCAACGAGATAGACAACACGGAGCGACGGACCCATACCCAACTGACATTAGTATGCTAATCTTTTCCAAAACTTAAGCCAGAGGCTAATTAAAGGATTTTAGATGATGCATCGAATCAATGTTGATGAGAGCCGAGCAAACCAGCGGCTTGCTCAGCAGAGCAAGGAGTTAGCTGAGCAGAGTAAGGAGTTGGGCGAATTAACTGCGATACTAGCGCGGCAGACATCAGCAGACAGCGCGTCTATGATCACCATTGCCGTAATGACCATGTTCTTTCTGCCTGCGACTTTCATATCGGTGAGATCACAGACCTCTTTTAGGCAATTTATTGCCCACAATGCTAACACACGTAGTCTCTTTTTAGTATTGGCTTCTTCGTCTTTGATGATACCGGGGCACTCAGTGTTTCAGATTTGGTCTGGCTTTATCCTGCCGTTACCATCCCGCTGACTGTCACGGTCTTTGCGACCTGGGTAGTTTGGATAAAGTTCAGACCGAACAAGATGGAAATAGTAAACAAGGCACTGGATGAGAAGTTAGAACAGAATCAACGCGAAGCTGCTGAGCAGGGTCAACCATGAGTTATTGTTGTGTTTGTACATAACGTAGCTCTCTCTTGTGAGCGGTCTCTAGGAACTGGATTCCAGCTACCTGATCCAGATGCTATTTACAGCCAAGACGAGGAGAATAAAGAAACTGAGCATCTATTCTGTGTTTTTTTTTGGGCTGGCGCACGGTCTATGTGCCTGCGCGGGAAGGAAAAAGGGCGAGAAGGGAAGTTGATACCGTTTCTCTTTTAGTCTGGCGCCTTGAATATCGATGTTTTAAGCTCTCGATGGCGTTCATAGAAGGCCTGAGGCTTTTTCTTTCCTAGAGAGTCGATCGCTTTGTTCGTTGTGGAGGGTTTGACGGATGAGCGCTGACGCGCGATAATATATGCTAGCGAACGTTGAAACCTGTTTAGAGAGTTCAGCTAGTACTGCTGCTATAAACCTGCTACTAGTGGGAGTAGCTTTAAATGTGATGGGCTGGGCCACATAAGTCCTCGGAGTAATACCCTCGGCTCCTCCACTAATTGTAGCTCCGCAAAACACTATCCCTATCACAGCTCACAAGCGTACTTCAACCTCTGTAACAGGAAGCCTCCCTTTCCTTATCAATTCTCTCGATATTCTACCTGCCATTTTGGTCCTCAGGGCTCGGCCCCTTACAGCTTTAAAGACAATAAATACAGCGATTTAATATATACAGTACTACTACAATTTGGCAACATCATAGTTGCCTTAGCAAAACTTAAGTCGGTTCTTTCTTTGCTTACAAAATGTTGAATATATAGATAGTACATACTATATCTTCCGTTCGCTTTCCTACTAGAAACATTTAACATGATCCCTACAAAACGTATCTAAATCTCGGCCCATCGTTCTCACTTCCCAGTCCCTCCACTACACCACCATCTTTTCTCTCTCCATCCATATGCGGCACCGTTCCATACTTGATATCCAGCTTCTTGTTCTCCCATACCAGCAAACATCTCAGTCCAAACGCAAGACATCCATTGAAGATCATAAACCCAGCACAAACCCACATCCCCTTCCTATAGTACGGTCTCTCCTCTGCTGGATAGACTCTCGTGCCTAGCAGTGGTCCACATTGCCCAATCAAATTCAAGATAGCAATACCAGCCCCCCTCTTCGTATCACTCCCCTGATTGTTCAGCACCCACGGTAAAATGTTCCCAATACACGGGAAAACACCAGCTGCCGCTAGAAAAACACCCGCGTATCTAGGTCCAGTGGACGAAGTTGTAGCAAGCAGGATATAACCGACCGCGCCAATGACAGAGAGGCTTGTGATCATGAGCCCGCGTTGCTGGGTCCGGTCCGCGATGTAGGTGGTGAGGATGACGAGGATGAACGCTATGAAGTATGGAGGCGCGGACAGGCCTTGGGCTGTAAGGCGGGTGAAGCCCATTTCTGAGAGGATGGTGGGGAGGAAGACGGGGAGGGAACTGAAGGAGACATTGCAGGAGAAGTACATGAAGGCTGTGAAGTAGTTCTGTATAGTATGTTAGTACGAATTGGGTCTACTGTAATCGAGATGGGATGGGATGTACCTTCACATCCAACAACGCAGCCCCGATGTCTTTGAAGTTGACGTGTCCAACTCGGTGCCCTTCCTCGGCTCCAACTTGCCGCAATGCTCTTGCTCGCGCAACACGCTTTTCATCCTCATTCAAGAAAGACGCCTTCTCCGGACTGTCGGGCATGAGGAACCACACAGCTCCCGCGGCCACAATAGTAGGCAGTCCCTCGACCAAAAACAACAACCTCCAGTTTGCAATTGGGGGATCGCTATCACTCGTAATCCCATACGCCAGCGCGCCTGCAAAACAAGTCGCTAGCGGCGCCGCACTCAAGAAGATCCCAGATCTAAACCCAATCTCATGCCTGAGATAGAAGAACGACAGTAGAAATGGAATTCCCGGTCCGTAGCCCGCTTCAAAAAACCCCAAAAAGAACCGCGCAGCCATCATTCCAGAAAAAGACTGCGCAGCGCTTTGAAGAGTCGCGGTGAGACCCCAGCCCAAAACACAGAAAGTCGCCCACATGTGCGGCGGAACTACTTTCCACATTAGAGCGAACCATTCGAAGAGAATGTACGAGATGTAGAAGATTGTCAGCAGCCATTGGTATTGCGAAGAAGATAAGTTGAGATCTGTGTCTAGGCCGGCGATTTTGGCGTTGCCGATGTTGGAGCGGTCTAGGTAGGCCAGGAGATCTGCAGTTGTTAGTTTGAAATGCCAAATTTGCAGGAAAGGACTTGCATAGGACAAAAACAAGAGAGATCAATCGCTTGTCCAGTTTTCGTATCACTCTCTTCTCAATTTCTGCGTCGATGCGTACAGACTCCGCGGATGGACCCTGGTTTCCGTATTCGTTTTCCATGGCTACTTCTTTCTCCCGATCATTCTCAACCATTCTAGTCGTTGTCAATTGCTCGTTAGGCGGCGGAGCGCGCGATTTAAATAGCGATCCGAGACCCATTTGTAGTGGTTGAGAGACCGAGTGTGTTTGGGAGCCTCAGGAGTTCCACAAAATAAAAGAGAAAAAGCAAGCTTCGCAAGCTTTATTAGTGCACTTAATGATCTGCCGTGGCTGATTTGTGACGACACGCGGCTTATTGAGGGATGGTTTATGGTTGGCGTATAACTTTTGTGGTTCCATACTTACCCCGCACGTAGATCTCCATTGGAAATCCATACTGTCGTACAACAGCTTTGCGCTTTTGACTGGCAGCTCGTACAGATTTACTATAGGAGGTTAGCACACATGTTGCTACATAAGAAACTTGAGGGTGAGCGAGCTTCCGCAGAACTCGGCGGGCGTGGTTTAGGTGCAGTGCGTTAAAGCTAAGATGTTTTAAGGTGACTACAAGCCTCAGGGCCGAAGTATCCGAAAGCGGAAGAGTTCCGTTCTATCACGCACGGACTCGGCAATGGGGCCGGCTTCTTATGCAACATACAGTTTCTATCCTCGAGTCAAAGATCCCCCGACACAACCTACATAATACCATATTCTTTCCGAACTTTCCCCTCAATCTTTCACGTGATCCAGCATATCTATTTCTTAATAGCAACAACAAACAATCGTGGATACTGCAACAGTACCACCTTCTTCCTGTCTTCAACCTCTATACTCTCATACTTCCCACTCAATGCCCTCTCATACTCTTCCAAAAATGCCTTTTTCTCCTCTTCACCCTCCATCATGTTGAGGTAAGGTTGCAACCCCGTCCCCTTGACCCACTCCACAATCGCGCCATGATCCTGCAGCACATGCTGGTACTGCGTTCTCCATAGATTCACACTTTCGCACTTGCCCGACTGCATGAACGATTTATAGAAGGTTGATGGGGACTCGATGGGGTCAAGATCGGGTCTTGAGTCGTTGGTGATGTCACCGATATTAGAGGAAGCGAAGGAGGAGGACCAAGGCCTGTCGGTCTGGGAAGCAACTTCTCGCATAGCGGTATGAGAGGGTTCGTTGTAGTTGTCTGGGACCTGGAACGCCAGCACACCGCCCGGTTTTAGCGTCTCCATCAGTTGTATCAAGGTGGGAATTCTCTTAGGCGAGCGCAGCCAGTGGAACACTGCGTTGGAAAATAGCAGATCAACCTCTCCTTCTGGAGCATAGTTTTCTAGATTTCCTTCCTCGAACTTGATTACCTGCTCCCCAACCCGGGTTTCAAAGGTCGCAATAGCCTTCCGTATCATGTCAGGCGATGAATCCATGCCCGTAATCTTGGCGCCAGGGAACGCATCCGCGAGCACAGTGGTGCTGTTTCCTGGGCCACAGCCGAGATCGTAGATCTTTGGTGTTGATGTCTTGATCGAAGGAAGAATTTGCGCAACTAGATCATGCACCGGGCGTGTGCGTTCATTTCCAAATTTGAGGTACTGCGTTGCAGACCAGTCCGGCGTCTTAGATTCGGCTGAAAGGGTTGCCGAAGTACTGAAAGAAGCTTTTGTGGTCGCCATGTTAAGCCGATTAAAATACGTTCTGGTTCCAAGATGTCCCTTCTCCTCTCTTCGGGGTCGCTTGTTGGGCGCGAAGGGACTGGGCGGCGATGGAAGAATACAAAACTGTCGATGTTGATGTATATACAAAGACAACGGCCGCGGATTGAAATTTCGAAAAGGCGTGTGACGCAGCGGTCGAACGCGACCTAGCATGTTTGTGTCGAGATGTAGCTTTCTCGGACGAGGTTTCGGCCCGATAGGTGGGGTAATTTGGGAGTAGAGAAGCTTCAATGAGGTATTGTTTGGTTGTTGATATGAAAGATATGCTGGAGATGAAGCCTAAAATCTGGACTTGTGAGCTTGGTGGACGAGGTTGGTGTTTGTGAGTGGACGAAGGTAAAACGTGGGGTACTAGCAGACTAAGCGGAATTGGGTTCAATTTGCGGCTTGCCCATCTGAGAGGTGCTGCGATTTCAACCACAAACTATTCCTGAATTCTAAATAAGCTGATTTCCTTACGCATTTATGTAATGCGCACACTGTAGCTCCTTCCGTGGACTTATCAAGCAGATTCAATTGCCATCTCCTCCTACGCAAGGCGCAAGACACGCGAAGCATGCATCTTCAAAGCAGATAGAGATATGATTTCTTACCTAATTACCATCTGGCTTCTTTACGCGGTACTATACCGGATTTGGGCTATTATCTACACCTTAAAAAACGGTACTCATCACTCTTAACTTTTCAAGCTCTATTATAGAGAGGGAGGAAGGGCACACAAAGGTCTGTTCTCTAGTTTAGGATAAACTAAAAGCAGACAGGAGCTGAGCTTCTTTGCTCTGCAGCAACAATCTATACTTTTATAAGAGTGTAGGACGTTTAGCTAAATTAAAATTACGTACGTAGTATGTATTTATGTTGTTTGTAACTAACAAGAGCAGACTTTACTAACGGACGGGCCTTCCATCTAGTGCTTGCAAACAATTCACAAGCCAGATCATACCTGATGTAGCTCTTACTCGCAGGTAATTACAAAGTTACAGCTATAACTAGCTAAAAACAGTACGTACATTTCTACTCTATTGTAAACTTACCTCTAAGAAAGGACAGGAGGCTCGTACTGTGCGGTTAGAACACGGGAGAGGCTGAGCAAATGTAGATTATAGGTCACGATATGTATTTTGGTAATCAAATCAAGGGGATTTCGGGGTGTATTGTTGGCGCTGCTTTTCCTCATCACAAAGGGTTCTGTCCCCTCCAAGCGTCTGCGGAACAATACTCCTGAAGTCCTCTACTATCAAACACTTCCACAATTCAACCAAACTCCGAGTCGTCGTCTTCATGAAGCCACGATAGAGGTTCTCTTGCTCTTCAGCATCTGCCCCATACTTATAGTCAGCATCCACGCATTTTACCGACGGGTTCGTTTCGAATTTGGCTCCCAGCACCTCATGGTCAGCGAGGAGGAACACAGGATCATCTTTCCGGGAACCGTCTGGCCCCATGATCTTTTCTTCAACATGGGTACAAATCGCCAAAGCGGATCCGACCCCGACTTGTGTTCTGTGCGGCAGATGGTGAAGCCCCATGGTTGGTCTGAGGGCAGGCAGAGAAGACCTGAGTGGATGCTTTTAAGATCCGTCATGGTGGACGTGTGCTTGGATCGTTGTTAGTGGGTAAGTTGTGAGAGTGGTAGAAAATGAAATGCAGGATGCAAGGTAATGGGGTGGATATACTAATAAGAGTTTTTGTCGGTGGTAGTAAAGGTGCGAAAGGATTACAATAAAAGTGAGGAAATAATCAGAAGTATGAGCCTGATAGTATTGGTCCAAAGGAGAGCGGGTGCAGGGTACAAGGTGCAACTTGCCTATATTGGAAGTGTGGATAGGCTAAGCGATATCAGATTAAACCTTTGTAGGGAACTTAGCGATTTCGGTTGGCCCTCATGATCGGCAAGTAGAATGCTCGAAGAAAGGACGTTTTACATCGAGGGACTAACTACGATACATACGAAGACCAAAATACATCCACAATTTATATAGGAAAAGGAAAAGGGAAAATAACATCATCCTGAAGATTCATCTTGATAGGATTGAGGTATATAAGAAAGCTAAAATAGGGCACGGAGTCTTCAAGTTGGAGAAAGCCACGTTCTTGGTCTAGGATTGCACATTACCAACCTTACCAGCCGTAATTTCAGGATGCTGGACCAAATCTATGTCATACACCAGCGGCACCTCTGGATTTTCCGGAATGTGCACTGTGCCGCTGACGACTTGGACAGTGAGACCCTGGAGAAAGGTTTGTGAAACGATTGCTCCATCACTCTGTCATGTAAGTTGTTAGCATCATAACCCAATAGTTACATTCTGGATTGGACAGGAGAAAAACCAAAAGGGAGAAAGAGAAGGATTAGAACTTACCCAAACCATCCACGTCAACTTATCCTTCAAGAATGGCACCACGTCGCGCGCCTCTAGACTCTCCAACGTGCCTACCGCAACACAATCAAGCAGATTTGATGTCAAGCTTACCGAGCCCTTTAGTTTACTCTCTAGCGTACTGACACGCTTCATCTTCTTAGCCTGAGTTTGTTTGCTGGTCATATCCGCCATCAACACAGTCCACATGCCGATATCCTTGACTGGATCTGAGGAGAAGTCGCCGACAAATGAGAATTGAACGAGGAAAGAAGACGGCAGCGTGCTTGCCACAGCTTCAAGATTGATGGTCCAGTCGGTGAACGAGTTGTCAATGTTTACATGCTGTAGCTCGCCGCTAATTCCACTTCCGTCTGTTGTGAGCATCGCTCTCGCACTCGTGCTGTAGGACTGCGAGATGGTTGTGTTGACGGCCTGCTGATATATGGTATTAGAGGCGTAGATCCAGCTTTGCGTTTCTGGATAAGCATAGCCGAATACAGTTGTATCCCGGGCGTCGTTCGTAGTCCAGAATGAATCTGTCGTCTTCCAAAATGGCGAGAGCGGGGTGTTGCCATCCACGATCTGGTTATCCGCAAAGACGAAATTTCCTGTTAGTCCTATGCTCTCTGGCACCATCCATACGTCTGGATGAACGGCTTGCCACATTACCCAGAGACGATCGACGTTACTAATTAACGGTTAGCAGATGGAAAATGCAGATACGAAGTGAAGGTACGGTTACGCATGAAGAAGCATGAACATCGGCTCAAACGCCGAGTATTCAACCGGCCACATGTGTCCTATGCCTCCTGGATTACTAGGGGGAGCTCCACCAATCGCATAATGTACGTAGCCATGAACTATCTCAATGTGGTTGACGCTGAACTCGTGCATGGTCGTTGACTTCGTGAACGCATTTGCTACTTCATCATGGAACATTCGTTTGTGATTTTCAAAATACGAGTTGAATGATTGTGGCTGGGACTCTGCGTTCGAAAAATTGGATGTCGGCCAGCGAAGCGTGTGGTTCATTGAAGTCCACTACAACGAAGTATGAGAATTGCACGAGTGAAAGATCGAGTAGTACATACTTGAGCATCGAAGTCGCCTGGCATGACTGGATGGAAGTCATATTGGTAGAGAGGGTTGGTGACCGTGAGATTCCACCCATCAGGCCCGCTCACCTCGATTGTAGATGAAAGGACAAATTCAGGAAGTGACTTGTCAATGGCCCAATCCCAGTACGGTACTCGAAATGATTCTGCAGCGGCTACAAAGCGGTCGAGCAGATTGGGCGGTGCTCGCCAAGCAATTTCTCGAACATGCATGTAGAGTTCTTGCTATCACAGGGTCAAAACTCCTCTGGTTGAAAGATACATCCCACCATGTAGTCAAGGGAAGTGACGGAATTCGCTTACTTCAAAAAGAGCAAGATACGGGCGATGCCAGCCCAGAAACATTATATTATTGTGCGGACAGTAACCGCCCGACTGTCCTGGGAGCCCATGTGCGTCCTGCCAGACCTTGTATGGCCTTCCATGAATGCCTGACACATGGTTAGCTGGCTAGTTCTGAAGTTGCCCCGAAAACTTAATGTACCAGCGATTTCGTATAAGGAAAGAGGGTTGGACTGGTCATTGTTGTAGAACTCGCGCAGTCCGAGAATGTATAGGGCCCATTGGTCCGGGTAGTTGTTCTTCAGGTCGCGTATTTCTCGGCGGATATGCACGTGGCCTGCACTAGTCAGATTCGCAGAGTATTACAGCGAAAATGTCGAATTTACCTTGTTCATCCCTAGAAGTAAGGCCCGCAACTACATGTCTGCCTGTATCGTCAATGCGTGTCTGTCTTGGAATTGCAGGTGTGCAGCTAGTGAGCATGGCGGTGAGGAGAACAAAGAGAGGGTAAATGAACCACATATTGGGGTGATGAGCGGGTTTTCAGTCAGATCAGAGTCTGAGAAAGGTCCGAGGTAGTGATTAGTAGGTAGTTTGCGCACGAACAAGAAGAACGCAGTGAGAAAAAGCGAGCTTGGTACCAAGATCGGGGTTCAAATAATGGTAGAAGGTAATACTAATAGGAGAGAAGCATAGGAGATCGAGCGGTAAGTGAGGTTAGAATTCTTGCGTGAAGTATTCAAGTAAGACCGTTCGCGGCGTAAAGTTGAGTAGTAGTAGGAATAGCAACGAATCGACTGCAGTACGCATACCTGGAGATATACTGCTAGCGACACCTCACCACCTGAGAAGGAGAGAACAGAGTAGAAACGGTACGTAGAGAGAAAAAGCTTGTCTACGAACGAATTGGTGACGTGGTGGGCGTCGCGCCATCCTAAACATGGCATTGTGACACCGTGCATCAACTACTGCTTTCTCGCATTTCTTAGGGTCACCCGAGGGCTACCCACCACGCGTTGGGTCACCGCGGGTACCCGCGCTTGTCTTACGCAACCCACTCATTTCGTTGAAACCCAGTTGTTCAGTGATAGCAAACAGCCTAGAAACAACTGTGAACGACGCTACTTCATTCCCATGAGCATATATATACGGGGGAAAAAACACGCGAACTGCTAAATTTGCTTCAGTATAAGCATTTCAAACAGGAATATTTGTGTCGAGGTAGTAGCGGAAGTGGCATCACAAACGCGTAGGCAACGGATATCCGAACTATTTTACCTGGCCAATCCATTTCAAATAACCTATTGGAAGGAAAAGAACAAGCCAATAAGGTATAGCTAGGTTTCATATCAAAAAAGAGGAAGCAGATGAGGCGGTCAGGATGGAGAGGGGATGCAACCTCAACAGATTGTGTGGAACGTTACAAAGCGCAGTAGTTGAGATATGGGTATTGATATCATTAGGCCGGGAGACGGGTACTCTATCAGAATTGCTCGCAGTCGGAAAGCTAACCGAAGGTGACCATTTCGTGCCCCTAAAGAGACATGAGAGCCCTAGCTAATACGGTTACTGTCATTCTAGGTCGTGAATCGTGTCATCATGCACCTCGTGAAATGCTATCCTCGCCATTCATGCGCGCCGCCTCTTCCATGCCTACCGAGTTCAAATGTCGTTGTAACCAAGAAATCTCTTCTCCAACCCTTTATCAGCAACCGCCCATGCCCATGCGCGACCAGCCTCACCGCACCAGAGGGCTGACGGGTCGTCTGATTTCTCCAACATACCGTCTTTGCCCATAGACCTAATCTCGTGGCCTGTCGTATAGGTCAAGAAGTGCTCGAATTGCTTCCCTTCAAGTGCGAGCGCGTTGCCCACAATTCCATGACACATGCAAGGCTCCTTGGTCAGCAGTCCTCTCTCCCAGATGCACTCCCTAGCTTTCGCAACGACTCGGTCGATGCGATCCTTGAGACTCGGGAAGTATTTTTGAATAGAAATGAGGGAGCTGACGACGCCTGGCGCACCGTGACAGAACTGCACAAGACGGTCACGTCCCGGCGGGAGTGACGATGGGAAATTGCCGCTTTCGTACTGATAGCTGAGCAGAGCTCCGAGTTCTGCCTCCAGTTTCGGAGCCCAAGCGGAGTCTGTCAGAACAATTTGAGTAATGATTCCAATGGCGCCGTGAACTGCGCCAACGTAAGCCTTGCCATGCCATTTCCACGGGCGAGGGCTGGACATGATGTTGTCAATCACCTCGTCGGTGGTGTCTTCGATAAGCTCAAGCACATTCTTGTTCTCCCCGAAGGCACCGCGGACTAAGCGCAGAAGATACAAGTATCCAGCACGTCCATAAAGCCATTCGTTGGAGGCGTCCTCTTCGATAGTAACGGCGGCAAATTCGCAGAGCTCCTTCACCGTATCGGGGTCTTTTGCTGTGACGGCGTACAGAGCTAGAAGCGACATGATGTCGTCGCTTACACCGCATTTGGTTGGAGAAGGTCCTGGATAGTCTTTGATATTGGCCTGTGCTTGCTCGACGTAGGCTGCTGACCACGTGTTCATAGGGAACTCGTCCAAGGTCATGTCAGGGTATATCTTGTGTAACGCGTAAAACAGATAGGCAATAGACAGCGGGCCATAGTAAAGACCACCCCCAGGAGGTACGCGGTGTGGAGGATACTCGGAGATAAGACGGTTTAGTGAGGCTAGCAACTGCTTGTGGGGATCCCTTCGTGCAAGGCTGGCATCATTCCGAAAGTAGCGCGGGATTGGAGCCGCCTCCGCTGGCGCTGCAGCTTTTTCAGACATGTCGATAGATGAGTTGGAGACGATATCAGGCTTTAGCAGGAAATATTGATGCCTGCGGACTGTGTGTTGTGGCACAGGACCATCCAGCAGGTGCGCGACGATGACGTAGGCGGGGTTGTTGACTGAAGTCTGAGCAGAAAGCACAAGTTTCGACTCTATGTGTTCCAGGGGGTTTAGGCAAGAGAGAGAACGTTAGGTTGAATGTTATTGATGATATCCAGCCTTGGAGGTGACAGCAAAGAAGCCGACCGGTCACTTCCAAGGTTCGGACTAAATTGCAGTGGGGCAAGTCCTAGTCACGTGGAAGCCTAGCGTGATATGATTAAATGATGATACTAAGCTTCTGTTTCTGACCTACTGCGCAGCGGGAGCGTCTCTGGAAGATGTAAAACTATACAAGATGAAAAGAGTGCACTTTCTCATAGATGGATAATACAGTACGGCGCCTATACCCTCCATATTCAATCTTCCTCTTCTTTCTTTGTTGGATCCAAATTACTCCAAACGGCGGCTGAGCCGTCCGGTGCTCCATGTGGTTGAGAAAGTCTTGAGGAAGGGTTCCTAGCTCCCATCGGGTTGTATTGCGACCAGCTCATGACGTGAGTACCAGCATCTGCATTCCTCGCTTTTACTCCTGTTCTAGGCTGACCATCTGATGAGTTGGCATCTGTCGCCGAGTCCGGTGGTGTGACAAATGGATCGACATTCATTTCGGAGGCCGGGAGCTCAGGAATGCTGCCAAGCGGGTCTCCTCCCATCTCGGTTGTGGGTACAATCATGGTACTGTCGAGCTGCTGCACGGGACCATTGCTGTTCGTTTTCTCGTCTACTACAGGAGCGGTCTTAGGTTCGCGAGCGACGGCAGCATCGGCGGCACCTGGTGTGACTGTCAGTCACGCTGCCGAGGGAGCTCGTGCTTGCTGTGTGACTTACCACCAATTTGTTCTGACATGTCTGCGTTAGCATAGGCAGGCGGAAAGGTTGCTCGCCTGGTCTCCTTTGCCTGCCACTTCCGCCACAGAAGAAATACTAGAAGCCCAGCGAGAGTAAGAGCAAGCACTCCGCCAACCACACCCCCAGCGATGGCGCCGACATGGGAATTGCTCTTCTTGGTCGGGTTGTTGTTAAGAGTGGTGAGTTCGGAGGCTTGGCTCGTAGGTGCTGTGTCTCGGGTCACAGTAATGAATACAGTCTGTCCATTGCTAAATGAGGCAATCGTTTCAAGATTTGTTGCCCGGGATAAAGTGGTGGCATCTGCTAGAGTAGAGGATTCCTGTACTTTTTGGGTGGAGGATGCAGGAGTCGCGGCTTCAGAGGCCGCCGCTAAACGCGATGCTAAGAACGAACTTAGATACGGGTTATCATTATTCATATTCGTGGAGGGCGGAGGATAGAGATCGAAGCGCAAACGCGAGATGACCTTTGCAGGTGTCTACGATCTTTAAGGAAGTCTCTAGGAAAGCCCAAAAGTGTTACGGAGATGGGTGGACGTTGCAGAAACATGTAGAGCCATGGATCGCTCTTGGGTTTCCCTGATGACTTCATACCCGAACCCTCTTTGCGAGTCGGAGATGACAGCAGTAAGTGGTGAATGGAGTGATTACGACGACGATATTAGGAATCTGGGAAGCTAGAGAAGAACGTACCACTAGTAGGTGTGGGGGAGTCCGAAGTGCTTAGACATATGATGTCTGCCCGCGCACATGGATCGATCGAACAGCAACCTCTGAAGCCATTATAGCATACATACCAGGACGTTCCCTCTGGGCACTCCTTGCTGTTGGCAGGTGCAGGATTCATCTTTCCGTCTCATAGTGGTGGGTGTTTTACAAGATCAGACCTAAAAGAGCAGGAAGCATAAGGCTACGACAATCAGGGTTTGATTGCTAGATTGGTTGCTGCACACAGCGCAGCGTGCCATGCCTCTTCGCCTGCACCTTGCATGCCTTACCGAGGATTGTTCTTGTGCTGTGCGACGCGGAACCTTTTGGCCAATGCAGATCATCTCTGGAATGAAGAAACCCCGAACGTGTGCGCACAAATTCTTTATCGATGGCAGTCCTCGCTTCATGTATATATGAATCGAGTAATGCAGCTAGTGACACCGGATTCGAGAGTCGAGATGGCTTGATAGTTAGATAAAGATGAGGCTCTTGGAACGCGACGAAGATCGAAATCAGCGCGCCAATCACATAGGCCGGAGCCTAAATTCAGGAGCGATCCGGCTCTACTAAGTTCCTTTTCCCGGTTGTCAAACCTCAACATCATCGATTCCTTCCATGGATTCTCAAAACCTGTTTAATATCGAAGCTATCTCTCTGTGCGATGACTCTAGTCACTTTTACTCCATGTCGTCCTACTCAGACGAGATCGCTCCGCCTTCAGGCAGGCGTGAGCGTAAGCGTGCGAAGACGTGTGTCTCGTCAGGATCTCCTCTTGGACCTTCCAAGCGATCCCGCCTACGAGTTGTCACACTGTTCAATGCTCTCTTTCGTCGTTCATCGATGACCGAATCGAGTCGAGGCACCTTCAGCAAGAAGCAACTCCCATGCCGAATCAGCGTTCTATCTTATGTTAAGGCGAGGGTGTCCTCACATACCGCTACAGTCCTAGCTGGGCCAAACTGTACAATGGTGACATATGAGAATGTCTTCTCCAGACATATGGGGGTGCCCTTATTGTGTGTGAGGGATGTGCATTGCGGCTCGCGAGTCGAGCAAAGAAACGAATGACCTTGCAAGCCAGGTTGCTTTGGCTGCGTGGTCGCCAAGCCTCCTGGATACCCCGTGAATCGTGACGCGTTCACGCGCAAGATCGGGTTCTACCAAGGCGGGAACACCGGAACATGTAAGTGCAACCGCATTTTGCCAAGAGTTCAGGTCTGACGGCTTCTCCCATATGTACCTCGCCTTCGCGTCGCCCGTGATTTCGGACGAAAATTGCACATCAGAACTACAAACCAAAAGGCACATTATAGAAATTTACCGAGTCCTTCAGGTGAGGATTTGTTTGTCATAGGATGTCTAATTTTGCTGTATTTCGTTCTGTCACGGTCAACTATACAAGCTCCCTCCATGTGCTATGTTCCTATAGTTATATTTATATCTAGAGTTCCTACAAAACGAAGCGAAAATAATGTTACAGTAACACAGTAAATTCAACCAATCTAAATGAGAAAATGCCTAGGACTATGCAGACGCAAGGAACCAGTCATGTTCCAATCGTACGAAAGGCTCAACCCGAATGGAGGCCAATCTCCGTACCAGGAGCCGGATACGTTGATCCAGTGATCTCTTGGTGTCCAAATATGAAATCTCTATCCGACGTCATGTTCACAGGATACCATCGTTCGGTGGGAGGTGGCAGCTCACTCGGTGTCAATGGGCTTGGTTCCACGAGACAGGCTCGGCCATCCACTATCCGCATATGGTCGGCATTAATACCTGGGCTGACCCAAAGAGTCATGTCTGGATCAAGCTCGCGCTTCAACTTAGACAGGCGTGGATAGTTGGTACCCCAGAATGAAGACGACCAATTTTCCTCTGTAACACTCGCCTGCACATAATGATTAGCTGATGTATGAATGTGATTAGGAGGGAAACCATCTCTACCTCGTTGATATAAGTGCCCATATCCGGTGCGAGCCTTCTCAAACCGTCCGCGCTCGTCGTGTTAGTCTTATTAGCAATCACCAAGGCTACTGATTTCCTCCATCCCGGATTTGCTGCCGTATCACTCCCATTGCCAAATCTTTGTCCTGGTGTTTCGAACTGCACTCCAATGCTTCCGCCGGTTTCCCGCAGCGCTTCTATGATATTCGGACTGGTGAGGTGTTCCGCGGACAAGAGTCGACTATCATATGGTATCACTCCGCGGTCTCGCCTGAACTCTGGTGTCGTCGGCTGTGGCACAAGTTTGCCGTATGTTCCCTCGAAGAACTCTCCGTAAGTATTGAATTCAAAAGGCCGAGTCTGGAACGGAGTGATACCAGGTAGTTTCTGCACGCGCTCTAGGATCGGGCCCCAGACGGAGTTCGCATTTTCAATGCCAGCCTGCTCTCCGGGGAATATACTGAAGCACCGAATCGACGTAGGGGAAACGTAGTATGTTCCACTGATTCCCTTCTCTTGTAATCCGGGTAGTTCGCTAAGAAGGTATTGGAGTGCGGCGCTCGTGGGGTAGACGCCGGATTTTGTATCGGTATTGTTCAACGTAGAGTTGATGTACCAATTGAAACCTGTGATGGGAACTGTTGGGTACGCTTTCCACGTTGATTGAACAACTATTCCAAATGTACCGCCGCCACCGCCACGGATAGCCCAGAAAAGCTCCGGGTTGTTTTCGCAGTTGGCAACACGAAGCTCACCATCGGGCGTTACAATCAACGCTTCGAGCCATTGGTCGACTCCGAGCCCGTACTGGGCGGTAAGTGGTCCGTAGCCACCATTTTGACCCCAACCTCCACTAACGGCAACAGTAGCTAATCAATGTCAGTATCTTTGAGTGCTTTGCAAGGGCGCGGGAAGTCATACCAGCACCACCGGTGACAGTGAAGAGTCCTGACTTGTCCAACACGAGGTTCAATGGCAAACCAGCAACAGCTGGCCCGAAAGTTACTGCAGCTTGGACATCCTTGATGGGGGTGATGACTTCGGCCTCTGTGTCGAGCTTTAGGAGAGGGAGCCCTTCTTTTGTCGGGGTGTAGGATTGCAGGACACGGGCACCTTGGAACAACGACATGTCGATTAGCAGACCGGAACCTGCATCACTGCGCGATTGTTGATCATGGCCTGTCGTCAAGACCGCGAGGCGAATATTATGCTTGCTCGCAAAACGGACAGCTTGCTGAACATCTGCAACCGATTTGGCTTGAAGTCGATAATCAACTGTTGGGCCGTGTATATCGCTGCCATTTGTGGCAATAACGCCCGGCAAAGCGCTATTCCATTCCTCCAAAGTCGGCCAGTCGACGTCTGACTTGAGTTTTCGGCACCCAGGAGGCGTTGTTGTGCTTATGGTTTGGGCATTTAAGGTGTCCGAGAATATGATGGTGGCAATTGGCAGCAAATGGAAAAGCTTCATAGCTGATCTAGAAGGCAGCTAATCGTGAGATAGAATACTGAGATGGGGACAAAAGTTCGTCGTCCGCGTTGATAGTGATATATATATATTAACGAACACATTTTTGACACCGTATTTCTAGAATGACCTATATTCTATTTTTGTCCGCTCGGCCTCACTCAATCTGTCGCACTCTGTTTGCCTTGTTCTTCCGGTCTTTCCGACATCTAAATCCATCTGACAGATTGAGAAACGCATGGTAGATACTTGATGAGGCTGGCGTTCGGTCTCGGTTTCGCTTTTGCCGTGCCACCGGTACCGTGACATCCATGTACGTAAAAAATGCCTGCCCCTCGGGCCTTATATCTAATTACCTATCATTATCTGCTTTCCAGATTTAACAAGCAATAAATTGATATTGCGTTTTAGTGCAGCGGCTGTGGCCGAAAGCCCAAGTTTGCAGGTTAAGCTTGCGAGGTTCAATGCACTGCGGTAGGTACCATACCTTACGTTAATGCCAGCGCAGAGCCATAACAGCTCCATCTTCGATTCGGTTAGGCATAAGCCATATCATGCGCAGTATTCGTCACTCAATGTCTGCAATGATGCAACTTGAGATGCTCTAACAATGAGGTACCTCCAAGCACCTATCAAGGAGGTTTGGACCGACGCATGCAACAAAATGGATATTCCCTGTCTAAATTTGCAAATCAACCGTTTAATGGTCTAGTATAGGGCATAGAGGATGTTTTTTTCAACTTCACATAGCTAACTGGATGATCGACATACGGTATACGGTGTACGATACTCAACATGGATAACCCTGCTGAGCAATCGTGCAAGGGACGCAAAATCAACAAAGTGTAAGGATGCTACCAGCGCACAAATTTTCGAGGCGATTTTCATCAAATCTTAACCAATTCTCGACTAAAATGAGCAGTAGAGGAGATTGCTATTTATACCCAGGATGAGTTGTAATTCACACACGAGTAGTTTCTATTTATGTCCTAGAAATGTGATGGAATTTATCACTCAGTCTCAAAATATATTTGAATGGTTTCTTTCATAACGGCTTCAATGAATTGTTTGCAACATGTATCAGGCGTCTTAACATGGAAATGGGAAGGCGCACATATCTCGCAATCGAACAGCTACTTGATCGCTCTAAACATGAAGATGCAAGGCTTTCAGAGTTTAATTTTCAACGTCATGATGTCTCTCTGCCGCATCTTGTGTACAGATTACTGATACTTGAGATGCGAAAAGTCAAGATGCACTTGAATCTGTAGAATGAAGAGTCAACCATGTAGAATACTAAGTGTATTGTAAGGGAGAGGAAGCCGTACGGAGCTCAGAGCTCCATAGGTAACTATGTATAGTCTACATGTAACAGACTAACTATGATAGGGAACAGCATGTAGAGTAGTAGTACACGTGACACACACTTCTGGCTTACAACAAGCAATGTAAAGCTATAAGAGCTAGAAATGCAGGTATAGACTATACATAAATAGGACCGAGTAGTAGTAATTTAGTAAGGCTCTAGATAAGTAGGCTACTTAGTTATTCTAATAGAAGGCGTACTTGTTAACATCGTGCTTCTTCGGTCCTACTTGATTAGGGATAGGCGGATGAGCTTGTGATGGTTAGCTTGTTAGAACAAGAAGGTATAAGTACTAGGTTTACTATATCTTGGTATAAGACAGTAGAACAATAACAGACACAAGCGAGTCTCCCAGGTTACAGGAGAGGCTAGACAATGATATTCCAAAGACTAGGTTGTGTATTGAGCAATGACTACAAAGAGCTATCCAACATGAAGGCGAGTCCTTCCTATATACCTCTCCCTAGTCTCCTAGTTGTGTTAGTATACGCTGGGGTCGCGTATACTGCGGGGCCGTGCCCTCCGGCACTGCCCCGCGTCTGGTCATGGGTAGGGTGTAGGCTGCTGCTCGAGTCCGGGTCGTAACAATAGAGAAAATAAGTAGTTATATAGGCTACGTTACAGGATATTATCTATAAATACTAATTTAGTAAGGCTAAGTAATGTAGCTGATCTTATTACAAATGTTAAACACGGCCTTATTAATCCACTTAGGTGAGTTAGAGAAAGATGTACAGCTACTATATTATAGTAACAATACTGACATCTACATCCATAAGAATTTCCTCCCTTGAAGGTGCTAATCTAAAATCACGATCAGAATACCACACACCAACTCGTTCATACATCCCCTTCTCCTCGTCGACATTTCGAAGAATAAGACCTTTATATTTCACCAAGTCTGATACCGTAGCACGTTCTGCCCACCCAATGAGAAGCCCATAAAGGTCCATATCGTCGTATACCTCTGGCTCGAAATCAACCTCTGAGTAAATACGAACAGGCTTATCGCAACGAAGCGAATACACACGATTTAACGCCTCAAACCTATGATGGCCTTTCGTCCCCGACTTGAAGAGTGGTACAATTTTCCCTTCAATGGTGATCGCACCGGCTGCCACCGCTCCGTTCGCATCAGGTCCAGCCGGTGTGCAACTAGCGTCCAAAACTCTACACAGTGCCTCACACGAGCCATCCTCGCTGGAGTAATGGCTCAATGAACTAACAGGATAGCGGTGATTTTTGCCTGGTTCCGTAAGAGAAGCCCACGACCATGATGGTGCTCGGTAAGGCTCGGCACGCACCATGAGCGATGAGCCTTGCCAAAGTAATTCGTCTGGTAAGTTGTTTTTCCATAACCCAGCAAGATATTCACCGGCGCCGAACCTCTGCATGTGAGTCACAATGCCCGAAAGGGCGGGTAGAAAGTCCGCGCCGTATGTGAGACAGCGCTTGTGGTACTCTCCTAGTGTAGCATACCAGGTGCGGCGCAATTTTTCAGTAGCTTCCCTTTCCAGAGCGATTTTGTAGCTGTTGGCCTTTACGGTCTGGGCGGTGGGAGACGTGACGATTTCCCCGCTTTTGTTTTCGGTGGCGTTTGCTTTCGCCTTGGCGAGCTCGAGACATTCGCATTCGATCGTGGTTCGGCATTCCCAGAACATTTCTGTCTGTTCGAAATGTACCATTCTGCTAGATAAGATTTGCTCTTGCAGAGTCCAGCACCGCTCGGAAAGAGGGCCTCGCTTGCTCCTACCGGAGAGCGGAGTGCAAAGGTCACCGTGGGGTCGACGATACCGAGCGTAGACATGGGAGAGCGAAGCGTCGTCGTTCTCGACAGTTGCGACGTAGACGTTGCCCTCATCTCCTGTTGTTGCGTTTAAGAAACCTTGGCGACTGTTGCTCGCGCTAGCAGCTCCGATCACGAGATATGCCCGGTTGTAGATTGAAGCCATATCGCCGGATTCGATCGCCCAGTCTAACATGTCATCCTGAATGATGCAGAGGGAATCGATCCTTGATTAGAAGCTATAGTAAGCATTATGGAAGATAAAGTCTGAAAATCTCGCCAACAAATCGAAGAACTTACCACAAATATCGGATGCCAAGATCACGACCAATCGAAATAGCATCCAGAAAGCTTCGAGGAATCTCTTCTGATTCGATTCTCGCCACTCTACTTTGGATGTTTTCCTTAGTTGTACGGATCTGCGTAGAGCTATTTTCACCCCAGCAATGGCTAAGGGCTAGATAGCGTGCGGTCTCTTTTTTTGTGATGTATAGTCGGACGGGTTCCGATAAAGAAGCTCCAAGGTCTAAAACACGCGTAGGTAGTGGTCCTTCAGTTTTACCGCATATAGGATGATTAAGAGTGCAATCTTCCAGCCATTCAGACAATACAGAAAGATACCGACTGGAAAGCTGGGAAGTAAGATCGCCGCGGACTGCGACAATAGGGAGGGAACATTCTTTACTCCCACGTATCGTGAAGAGTTCCAAATCGTCGTTCTTTTTGGTCGCATTCCTAGGTCTTTCCTTGTTCCGCTCAGAGACTAGGAGAACTCCAATAAAACCGCGTGGTTCGTTTGAGATGAAGGTTAAGTCTGGCTCCGAATATTTGTAGAGTTTTTGAACACAATGAAACATGAGACTACATATCGGACAGCCGGCTCGTACGGCAGGCTTCCAATGATCCATTCTTCCACTTGGAAATTTTCCATGACAACCGTCGCAGTCTGCAGTCTTCGATTGACTCCGAAAGTGGGGTACTTCGGATTGGGTGGCTTCGGACATTGTTTCTCAGCTGCGATTGATTTTAGAGATATAGAATCGACGTGATTGCCTTTCAGTCTCAGTCTCAGTTAAAGATATCAAGATGTAATTACATTTTAATGTTAGTTTTAGTTGAAGATGTCGAGGAGTGGGGCCACGGGGGAGAATGGAACACTTCTGATGAGATAATCAAACCCCGCATCAACCACACCTTGTTTACCAAAGTATGCTTGCACGACAGGTCATAACTCCACCGAATCATGAGATAATTTAATTATCTTTGGTGCAAACAATGTTTTAGAGCACCCCTGATCGCCCATTGAAGCCGCATCTCGATACGAGGAAGCGTACGAAGTTGCTGTGGGCGTTCGATCACAAGGAAGTTGGCGGGTAGGCCCCCGCGCGGCACCTCTTGTCTAGCTCTAGATTACAGTAGATCTGGATTTTATCTCTTATAGCTCAGTGTAATACTAGGTTAATCTAGAGTAGCTAGTTAGATTTGAAGGGCAGATGTTGTGTCTTAATAGCAACTACTAAAGCAACTATAAATACTAGTATAGAAGACCTATACTAGTGCTTGTGTAGCTTGGTAGGTAATAATAAGAGTAATAATTTAGTGTAATAGGTGTGCATTAACAGTAGATAGCTAACTCTAGAGCGCGTTTAAATTAGATGCAGAAATCTAGGATGGAGCTGTAATAATGGCACTCATACTATCCTGTATCGGGAGATGAGTGCATAACCACAATTACTCTGGATCGGTCTAATTTCTACAATAGCTACTTCAGTTAGAATTCCAGTGGAAGGCACGGACAGCGGAGAAGAGGCGAGAGTGTGGTTTGAGCGTTCTTGTAGAGATAATGAACAACTAAGTGGCAACCCAGTTACTACAACTACAGCCACAGTTGACGAGCTTGATATTAGAATTTTCAGACCTTCAACTCTCACTTCTGAATATAAAAATCGCGCTCATTGAGGGAAGAGATCTGCAGCATTAAACCCTTTCAGGTCATCATCCCCCTCGATCTCCCACTCTAATCCCTCCAAGAATGCCACCACCGCGGCCTTTACCTCTTCTACACCGGCATACTCGTCATTCCAGCACTTGCGCACGATCTCCCCCATACATTCAGCCTCCAACAGCGGCCATTCCTTACGAGTAATCAGAGCTGCGATCTCTCGCGATGAGCGTATGTCTGATCGATTCGCTGCTGGCCAAAACCCCGTCATGAGCTCGTACACCGTACACCCGTACAAAAACAAGTCAGTCTTCTTTGTCGGATCACGCAGATGCTCAAGAGGATGGAAATAATCAAAATTCGTCCGATCGCCTTGAATGATACTCCACTGCTTCTTGTAATTAAAACCAGCGCTGAGAAAACCAACCAGCGAGAGGGATAGATGAGAGTTCGAAGAAAGCCAGCAGTACATTAGGTTGAGGTCTCCAAAGATGACGTCATGGGAGTGCACAAAGGTGAGACCTGAGATAATATGCAGTGCCCACTGGTACGCTAGAGGTCGGTAAAATGGTAGAATGCGGCTAGTTGGTGCGTCCAGGGGGGCGCTGTAGATGGTAGTTTCGTGCTGGGCAATAAATTTGGTTACAGGTGGGCCTGAGGGCTTGGCGAGCACAGGGAATGCAGTCCAAGGGTCACTGTGTTTGAACCTATTGGTTTATGTCATTAAGAAGTAGAATGAGGGATTGTAGACGAAGTGAAACTTGCGGGACGATGTGCGGGTGATTCTCGCCAATTTGCTCATAGACCGCCGTTGCCTTCCAACATCGATTAGTAGTGTACTCGTCCCGCCAACTTGCTTCCATTGAATCATCAGCTCCTCCATCAAGATAGACATGTGGCGTGAGGACAACTGAGTCTTCGTCTATCTGCGTGGCCTCAATCAGGCCTAAATCAGCGCTGAAACCCGGCTGACCCGAAAATATAGGTTCCAACCGTTTGGTTGTGGTGGACGGTTTGAGTCTAACGACAAAGCGTGTTCTCGCCATGATTCAAGCTTTGAAATTATTTGCTCTGTTCAAAGTGTACAATGGAGGGAACTAGATGAAGCGCACGAAATCCTTGGAAAACTTAGATACTCTAGATCGCGAAAACAGCTCGTATTTAATATTCCGGCACCCGACCTTGGCAAAAAAACATCGGGATGTCGGAACAATTAATATTAGCGCGTCCTATACTTGAGAGGAAAGCAAGGAAAGCAAGAGAATGAACGGCAGCTATGTTGAAGATGTGCCAGGAGCTATAGCTGTAGCAATATCCTATAAAAAAGATTGTTGGATATGAGAGATTCAATTAAATAATAGGCAATGATGAACGAAATGATTCCAAGAAGCGTGATGTCTTTAGTAAACAGTGTCGATAGCACATCTGGATGGTTTACGACTTTGGTTGGCGCTGCATGGAGACTCCTCGGGTTTTTGTGACGACCTCGGCAAAGAGACCATTTACTGGGGACGGATCCACACTTTTCTATGCACCTCAAAAGGGTACCGTGAGTCGTCATGAGATCAGATTCCTTATTTTGCATTGGTTGATGCATGCTGCGCGCCCACAAAGCCTGTGTCAAATTCCCAAGTCCCAGCATGAAGACATATCGCCCTGCGTGTAGACAGATTCCTGCATGCTCACGGGCGGTTCGAGGTATAATTGCGGGTAGCTTATTGAGACAGTAGTATTCTGACATGATTGCGTTGAGTGGTGCAAAATAAGGGAAAAGTTCGCTGGCTGCTACCGGTGTTGTGGGTGACGCTCTTGCCAAGTTTGACGCTTCTCACCTCTCCAGCCAAACGCACCTACGATAACAAACACAAAAACAAGACCCACGACCACCTCTGGCGTAGGTGCCACGCAGTTACCCACATAGAATGGCATGGTCGCTGATTGCACTGCCTTCTACTATGTTGTGAGCGGCGATGGTGCTGGGAAACCGCTAACAACCATGGAACTACCCTCGAGAATCCATATCTGTGAAATTCAGCACTAAACGGGGATTGCAGCAGTTTTTTTTTCCCAATTACTATGTTTGCATCAGTCGCACAACTATCAGCACTGGCAGTGGAAATACTAGCACCGTCGCACCAAAGACATCGACCCTCATCAGCGCCATCAAGATCAGCATAACTACGATAGCACCTGCGGCAGCACGGGCGGCAAGACTTGTCTCGATTCTGCCTGCGGAAACTGCTATTCATCAAGCGGTTATTGTGAATCTACCACGGCTTATTGTATGTATCTCTAGGGTCCGAACTGCATGTCTTATGTCAAAGTCTGTACAAAGTCTTATGAAGAACATCCTATACACAAGTCACTACATAAGACTTTTCAGTAGTACCTATCTCTTCTACTCTCTACTTTTTACTTTAAGAACTGCGCTGGATTTCTTTCTAGGTAATGCAGACAGAGTGCAATGTGGCCTTTGGAAGCTGTAATACAAATAGTAAAATCATCAGTCCGGATGGCTCGTGTGGCGGAACGAAAAAGTACACGTGTTTGAATAGTGGGTTTGGGGATTGCTGTAGCTAGTATGGGTAAGTTGGATAATTTCCATTTAGATTCCCCTTCTTCTTTGTGTTATAAGTTATTGATTGATGACTAGGTGGTGTGGAGCTGATGCGGACCATTGAGCGAGTGGGTCTCAAAACTTGTTCGGGACTTGTACGTAGGACGTAACTTAAGAGTTCGTATCATATTAGGCGACATGAAGAAATGTGATGGGAAGTAGTGTGGAGATGCCGTAGAGAACGATGAGAGAGCTCAAGTTTTTGGGTTATGTGCTTTTTGTGTTGAAACTAGACTTGTGATTGGAATAACAGCCCCGAGAGAATACCAAGGTAGCTTTACCCGTTCCCGCAGGATGTTCTCATCAAACGAACAAATCAGAATGTATCCGTTGCACTGACTGATTTTCAAATCTAACAGACTGAGAAATGCATGTTGGATGCTTGATGAGGCTATTATTCGGTCTCGGTTTCGCTTTTGCTGCATCTCTGGTACTACTACGATACATATACTTAGTAATACCCGCCTCCTAATTCCTACATTTAACAGCCCCTTAGTATTCGCCTTTAAACTTGAAATTCATGCTGCGTTGTGGTGCAGCGGCTGTGACCGACAGCCCAAGGTTCGCAAGTTAGGCTTGCGAGGTTCAAAGCCTAGGGCTATTCTATTACGGAAGCTGCCTATTTACGATTGCGTTTTGTTGTTGCTGTTGCTGAGCCTGAGCTTGTCGTACGAAGTCCTGGAAATACAGAACTTGGAGGATAAGCAACCCGTGGCCGTCTAGGCCAGGCAACAATCTAGGGTTCTGAGCTGCCCATAGCTTGAGATGGGCCCACGTCTTAACATCTGGGGGAATATTCTGCTTCATTTGGGCGTTTACAATACTTGGTGGGAACGGCCTTGTATCCGTTGATTTGATGATTCCTGGATCCTGCTGAAGCAAAGATTGGGCACTCGCTAGTCTTTGTGTTTGAGACATCAAGTTATATTGCTGACCCACAGCAACCTGCTGTAGGTTTATGCTATTAGGTGATGTTGGCCCGAGATTCATCCCTGCAGCGTGGCTAAGGTTTTGCAGATTATCGTTGTTTATTCCCTTTGGCATGTCTATTTGCAATGCCTGAGCTGGATCTACAGGCATGCTAAGCTGACTCAGATATGACTGACCCCCGGGAGATTGGCTGTTCTGCATTGCCTGATTGCGACGCATATTTTGGTGGTAATTTGCAATGAAGGCACGGAAATTGCGCTCAGGAGCTTTTAACAGCTGTTGCTTGGTATCAGCGTTGAACTCGGCAGGTATCAAACTCATCCGCATCTGTTCAGTCATTGGTTGAGCTTGATCCCTAACTGATGCCTCAATCTGTTGGCTTATTTGCTGATTCTGTATATGGTTTGGCTGATTTGGTTGCTGCATGGATGTTGCTATTTGTCGAGAAATTGAAGAGTCAACTGCAAGAAATGCAGGTACTTGGGGAGGGTCGGAGGCAGGTGTTCGATGAAGCCTCATATACGATTGGTCGCAGCTCGTACCCTGGCGTGAAGCAATATGACGGCGCAATTCTCGTTCAACTGCAAAACGCTGCTTGCAGCCCCAATCGACTCCGTCTACAAATCCAGAACATACATGTTTCCTGCGAATTGTCCTCGGTACAGATTCAATGTTGGTTTCCTGGGGATGGTGTTTACGCATATGGCGCTTCAGGGCCACTGCAGATGCGAAACCAATATTACTAAAGGGGCACGTTGATTCAGCGCATTTGATACCACCAGAATGCATGATTTCGTGGGTTTCAAGCTCTTTAACTGAGCTTAGATATGCTCCACATCCCCAAAACCGACAAAAGTAGGCAAAACTTGCAATTTGGTGCTTGAATCTTTCCATGTAGATCTGTATTGATGGGTCACTTGCGTAATCATCTGGCTCAATGATTTGGTGAATGACATCTTGGTAGGTTTGCGATATTAGACTGAAGCAGCCTGGATCGTAGTCGGATCTGAAAGAGTCAACGTCTAGAGTATTTTAGTCTAAATCGCACTGAAAGAGTGAACGCCATTGTATACCTTTCCCACTGGAAAACTCTTGCTTTTTAAGGCTGTCCTCGAAGCGAAGATGCTCAACAAACATGTCTTTCAGATGTGGTCGTTCGAGGATGTCTTTGGAAAATACAGATTCATCCAGCGACTCGAAGTCTGTTGTTGGTTTTGAATTTTTCGAAGAATAGAACTGTTTGATCACCCCATGCTTATCATCGAGCTCGTCGATGGCCTCCAGCATTATGTCCAAATCGTTGCGGTCATCCATTCTGTTCAACGAACCAAGAAGGTGTTTCAACCAATAGTCCACGGAGTATCTGATAAGGGCATAACGACCTCCTGCGACCTCAAGCATTCGACTTCTTGGGGCCCACTGGGGGTTCGTAATGTCAAGTCCCTGGGTTAAACATGATAAACATCCGTGACTGATTTTCAGATGCGCTCTTAACGGGTCGATCCTCATGATTCCTGTACCTTTCGTGAAATACCTGGGCAAATGTCAATTCAACGTATCAGACGATAGTAGGGAGAGCGTAAATATGACATACTCATGAACAGTACAGTGAGTGAAGCTCACAGTACCTGATTTAGTTATCTCAAGCAATGGCTTGCACTTGTGGAGCGCCCACTCCCACTCGTAAGCATAATATCCCTGAGACATGCTCCCAAGATGTAATGATACAGCACTCAGCAGCTCAAAACTCTTCAGGTACCGGGCGCTATGCACCATCCAGGCAAATATGGTTTTAACGGCTTCCCATTTGTTTGGGCCTAAGTCTTTCATCATACGATCGAGTACTTTTGAATACCTATGGTTCTCAGATCAGATGAGTTTTCGAAGCTTATAGGAAAGCTTACATTTGATCAAGATCTTTGGGTAACTCATGAACTGTACGTCTCAATTCAAGGATATCAGTGCTGCCTTGCAATGCATGCATAACCAAACGAATCCATAGAAACATTCCTATTTTATCAACGTCAACTACATTCACAAGTGTATGTGAGGTGAGAGGGACTTACCTTCTGCCTTATCTATCAGAATTTGTTCAATTTCCCGGTATATGGGGTTGTCAGTATCCTTAGTCTGGCTGACTCTGCTTCGCACATTACTCAACCCGTGGTGAACAAAGGATGTAATCGAAGTGTCTAAGAAACGTCGTTCCTTGTTTAAATTCAGCGTCGGATACTTGAACATGGTTTCCATTATACAGGGAATGTCTCTGCTTGAAACCAGGACCTTACAGGTTGACTTTGAATTTGGAGCAGTAGCAAGACCAAGAACATCACTAAGGACCTGACTACGGCAACGATCCTCTAATTCGTCCACGCCATCGATAATTATGCGTGTGGAAGGCACCGCACCTAGCAGTGTCTGCAGAAGTTGCTTGAGCCGTGGTACCGAAGGAGCGTGACCATTTGTGATGTGTTCTTCGTATATATGTTCAGCCAAGTCGTTGTTGAGTCGAAGTATTTGCGATATGAGGGTTCGAATAACGTGGGCGCTGTCAGTAATTTTGCTTGATTGATGATTGCACAAGTAATATAGAACCACAGATTGTCGATCCTGTAGCAAGAATTGAATAATCATTGCCGACAGTGTGCTTTTGCCTGAGAGAATTAGTTATAGATGTGTTGTCCGCAGCCGCACGAGGAGAATTTACCGGCTCCGGGTTTACCAATCAGCCAAAGAATTGGCTGGGTACCTCTCATGCTCATCCACGCCTTCGCCTCATTTTGACGCTGAATCCAGTCACACGAATGCTCAAAGATCCGACTACGAAGTCTGTCTAATTCGCTTTCTTGCTCTTCGTCCTTCGCATCCAGCCAGGCCAATGCTGATTGCAAACGCGTTACTGTACGTTCGTTTTCTTGCTCGCGCATCTGCTCTTTCATCTTGACACGAAAACTGGAGGCTTCCACAATGTCGGCTGTCTTTGCTTCAGTCTCCACAAGCTGGCAGTTCTCTGCAAGGCTATCAAGGATCACTTTGAACCGACGCTCTGCTTTGCCCCAGAGTGTGCCAAAGAAAATCCTCCATCCTATCATCATTAGACAGACAATTTTAGCGAGGTTTACAGTCTTTACCTGGTCGACTGAAAAAATTGTAAGCCTCCCGATGAAAATCCAAAATATCGGCGTACGCCATTGCCATGACCCGATGAAGCGTCTGGTCTTTCTTAAACGCTTCACTCAATCTATCAAAGCGTGGTATGACCTCTGTGATCTTGCTGTAGGCTGCTATCAGCTTCTCCATCGCGGCAGGAAACTCTGAAGCAATCTAAAATAAATTTTAGCTTTGTTGCCGCAAATCTGCCATCAAACAAACCTGTAACGTGAATTTGATTGGTGCCTAAATTCATGAATTAGCTGAGTCTCCGACGCAGGAGCATCTCAATATACCCATATCCACGGCAAGTAAGGTGTCCCGTTACAAAGAACCTCCACCGATTTTGAATAGTGCTCGAGACTTCTCAGGAATGGTGTAAGACGCCTCATATTTCTAAGACAATTCCTTTTCGCAAGCGCCTGTTCGATCTCGCGGCTTGCGTTGAAGACATCCTCGAGTTTCGTGTTCTGGAAAATCAGTGTGTATTGTGGATTTATGCTATCGACTGTTTCCTTGAGCTTGTCGAAGGCGTCCTTGAATATCAGCCTCGCGTGTGGATTGGCCAAAGAACTCATTCTGTGCTATAGGTATAGAGACGATTATATGAACTACACAACAAATCCTTACAGGACTGCCCTCACGTTAAAGGCGACTCAGCAGCAGACGAGTCAAGCAACACGATCGTGGTCGAGCATCGAGGTTATGCGTTGGCGTCTCTCAAGTCAGCCTGGGCTGACACAGACATGCACAAACAAGCCCCGCGGCCTCAGCCTCGGGATGAACATCGTGCTCATTAACATGGTTCCAGCAAGATGCCAAAAGGAGTACAATTTTAACTGCTAACTAGAGCTTTACGAATTCACTGTTTTTGATTCTTTGACTATTACCTCACACTTGCTACGGATGAATTCTCAAGACGAAGTGAGTGCGTTTGTTGAAGTGGGGCTATCACTCAGGTCCGTGCAGATATCCTCAGCCGCCGAAGTGCGCCACAATATCAACCTTATGGCTGCGCCCCACGCGTCAAGGCGAATGTCCAGCCTTCTTGAAAAGTCTTCTCAACCCGACTTCTACCTGAGATGTCTGTCCATAAGCGACGGAAGCTCAACGATGAGCAGCCTTCAGATTCCACCTCAGAAAGCACAGTACAGCAAGCTACAGACATCACGACACCAGACGAGAATACAACTGTATGCTTTGGCGCAGTATGTCAACAGAGAGACCTAGTTTCAACAACTAACCCGTCTAGATCAGGGATGTTGCAATCAAAGTCAATAAGGACTACACGCTTGCAAAACTCGATGGCCTTCAAGTTGACATGGTCCCTGGTCATGGAGACTATCTTTCCAATCTTGAATATGATCGAATAGCGACACTACATGACTCAGGTACTCGGGAGCTCCTCTTCGCTCTCAAAGACGAGCTTGGAGTTGAAGTTCAACTTCAGATCTACTTAACGAGCGGCTCCGAATCATTTCAAAGACCATCACGGCGCTCAAAGAAAAACGATGCCATCCCAATGCTGATGGCTAATCTATATGGACCAATGGAAATATTTGATGATGTCGGCGACTTTTTGCAAGATAACGATCGATATCTTCAGGACCCAAAAGGATGTGACCGTAACGTGCAATACCGAAACCCTCAGATGATGGCTGGTTTGGATGATATACCGCAGTGGACTTCGAACTTCGACTCTCCTCTCGATAGTTGTGAAAAGCTCCAAGAGGCAACAGGTCTAATGGACAGTTTGCAAACAGACGAGATACTCCCGGAGAGCGAGACGCCTCCAGCTCTCAAGACAGCCTTATATACGTGAGTACCTCTACGCTAGAGAGTTCTCTAGCAGTCATTGATAGTTCAATTAGTCACCAAAAACAAGCCTTGTCTTTCATGAAGCGACGAGAGAAGGGGTGGGGATTGGGCTCACTCTCTTCAGATATTTGGGGTATCGATAGACAACACTTACACACAGAGTACATCAACAATATTACTGGTGATAGACATCACGAACCTCCACCTAACTTTCGAGGTGGAATTCTTGCAGACGATATGGGTCTAGGGAAGACGCTTAGCATGATCGGCCTCATTGCATCAGATCCATGGGAATACCAGGCCGAGCAGCCTTCATCCATATACCCTGTGCATCTTCGAGCAACCCTCCTCGTCGTTCCTTCGTCTCTTCTGCAACAATGGGAGGACCAACTCATTGTGCATGTACAGACAACCGGCCCATATCGCATCCAATGGACCAAATATCACGGATCGTCGAAATTGATGGACCTCAAGCTATTGGACAGCTACCATATTGTCATTACCTCTTTTCAGACGCTCGCATCGGAGTATCGCAAACGTTCCAACCGTCAAAGCTTGCTCTACTCGACTACATGGCGCCGCCTTGTCCTTGATGAAGCGCATGCTATCCGGAATCAGAACACTACTACAGCTAAAGCTGTCTTTGAACTTGAGGCAGGATCTCGATGGGCCATGACAGGCACCCCTTTACAGAACCGCATCTCCGACCTCTCATCGATACTCCAGTTTCTCCGAGTATATCCCTACTGCAATCGAAAAGTCTTCGAAGCCGATATTGTCCGCGTATGGAAGATGGAAGATGAGAATTTAGCTCTTGATAGGCTAAAACGACTCTTCCAGTGTATTGCTATTCGAAGACACCGACATTCGATAGACCTCCCCGACAGAACAGATCTAAGGAAATACGTTTATTTAAATAACGAAGAGTTGACAGCCTACCGCCAAATTGAGAGTCCGATTGCCGATATGATTGACAACGCTTTGCGTAGAGATATGCAAGAACCTGGGACATACATGCATGCGCTTCTGAAGATCAACAGCTTGAGACAATTTTGCAACATCGGGCTCGAATCAAAAGGATCGAATCTGGGGTGGAAGAGTCCTCTCCCTGGAGGCATCACTAATGACAGCGAATTACAGGCAATTGTTGACGATCTACTTAGCTCTGGACAGGCTGCTTGCGCTTTATGCAATAGCGATGTGCGTTTCGTTTTAGAAGAAGGTGGATCTCCAAGCGAAGAAAATCCCAGCGCATATCTATCAGAATGCATGCGTCTGATGTGTCTCATCTGTTACCGCCAAAGCGATACTCCAGGTATCGCACCACTGGGCGTTTGCGTGGATCATATACCGTGTCGACTATCGTCTGTCCTCGTCACACCCACAACCCAATCGAGATACAAAGGCTTGGAGATTCCAATGAGTCGTACGATATCCTCGAAAGTAATGGCTCTTAGAGCCGAGCTGCAGGAATTATCTGATGAAAAGAGGTACAAAGTTTTCCGCTCCGATCTCACGTGGACTAACGCCTAGTCTATAGTGTCGTGTTTTCCGCCTGGACCTCTACACTAGACATGGTCCAAACCATGCTCGTCGATTCGAACATCTCTTTTACCAGGATTGATGGGAGTGTCTCTTCTAAGAATCGCGCTACAGAACTCCACCGCTTCCAATTTGATTTGACCGTACGAGTCCTCTTGATCACCATTTCGATTGGCGCGGAAGGGTGAATTCTCCACTATGCGTTGATCCTTGCACTATATTTACAAGAACTAGTCTGAACCTGACCGCTGCCTCACGCGCCTACTTAATGGAACCGCAATGGAACCCGAGTATTGAAGAACAAGCACTAGCACGAGTGCACCGTCTTGGTCAGACTCGAAAAGTGGAAACAGTTCGATTCGTCGTGAAGGATTCGATTGAAGATGTAAGAGTATGGCTAGGCATATTAGCGACAATACACTGACCACGAGTAGCATGTCATCAATGTGCAAGATCGCAAAAAGGATCTAGCTGAGCTTTTATTCTCCCAGGGAAAGACAGGTCCGAAGACAGGGAATTTGGAGCGCTTACGGAATTTGAGAGATCTGCTGAACTAATCTAAAGATGGCGAGAACCATATCTGCCATAATTTCAGGGCATAGCGACCTGACAAAATCAGTATTGTGCTATCATCAAGGGGACACTAAGTCTGGAAACCTTGTCACGCTAAATCTAGAACACCGATCACACCTCACCTGACATGCACCACCAACCTACTCATCAACTCCTTTACACCTAAATCTCTTTCCTTAACCTCATTCAATCCCCAAAAAGAATCTTCCGAAAAGCAAGCGCCTACCTTCTCAAAACATATTCCATCTCGCATTTCCAACATGCTGCACCTGCTAATCCAAACCGTCCAAATCGATACCCACTGCATTGCCTCCCAAACCGCCTCCTAATCTCCACCACACACCTCCCACAACATACTTCCATTATCTGCCCCTTAAAGCACCTATCACAAATCCTCATGTGCTGGTCCTCTAACCTTGCAAAATAGTCTTACAGCCATAATACGATATTACTGCCTAGCCTTCCATATGCACAAACATAATTAGCTAATCTACAATTGCCTTCCGTACTTCTCAGTACTGAGAGGCCAGATGAAGAGGATGCACGGCAGAGCCCAGTTTAACCCAAGTTTTTGGTACCGATGCTCCAGACACCTTGAAGGGCGAAACAAAAACAGCGAATGTGCTCGGCAGCGATACAATTCTTCCGAACGTGTGGATTATGTGTCTAAAAATGCTGGTGAGTTTACCCTTTAACCATAAGCTTTTCAACTTTTAGCCATGCTGTTAATACAGTCCGCTAATCAATACACATATCAATACCCACCTCCCTGTTTCTTAATCCACTTAGCCACCTTCTCCGCCTGCCGCTTAACAATATTCATCGCCTCGTCAGTATCGTACAAATCATACCATCCCGGGCTCTCATGCGGTGGATCACCCGCCCACACCATCCCAAACTTATTCACGACCTCCATTTCCGGACGCCAGATACCGCCGTACGCCCAGGGGGAGGTGCCGATGTAGGAGCCGTTTCCGAGGAAGAGGGACACCACGGTGGAGATAATAGTCTAGAGCGCACAACGTCAGCTCAAATCAACCATATAGCACGAACGAAAATCTTACCTCAAAATACGCATCCTTATGCGTCGTAGTCGCCGAAGACAAATACGGATACTCCTTCTCCTCATTCAACCAATTATCCCTCGCCATGCCAAACTCCTCCAAAAACACCGGCTTCCCAATCTCCCGTCCCCAGCGACTGCTATTCGTCACGAACGCCGTTGCAAAGTCCTGCGCAGCCTTCAGATTCGCCGCGCTGGAATTATACATGTCGTAGATGCCCCAGTTCTGCACCCAGCAGTGCGTCGTCGCGTAGTCGACCGTCGGGAAGTCGTGCACCTTCTTGAAGTAGTACTCGCCCTGCTTGGACTCGAAGCCCACGCTGATGAGCTGCTTGGGCGCGAGGCTGCGGATGTAGGCGGATGTGCGGTTGACCCAGGGGAAGAGCAGGTCCGCGGGGTTGGGTGTCAGGTAGAGGTTGTAGGGGTAGGGGCCGGAGTAGCCGAGCGAGGCTTCGGCTTGCGGCTCGTTGGCGAGCTGCCAGGTCATGATTGTGGCGTCGTCTTTGTAGAGGCGGCCCGTGACGGTGTTTCTGCGGGAGATGACGGTCGCGATGTGGTCTTTGTACCATTGCTCTGCTTGCTTGTTTGTGTAGATGAGGTTTGAGAAGGCGATGAATTCGTCCCATGTGTTGGCGTCTACGCCTTGCTTGGTGTAGCTTCCCCAGCCGGTGTGGGGAGTGCTGCGTTGGGGGGCGGCGGTGATGTTCCAGCTCTCCGGGTAGGGAATCACCGTGGTGTTCAGAGCCCAGGAAACGTATTGCGCGAAGCCGCCGGACCAATGCCATTCATCTCCTAGCGTCATTGTGGCGCGCATTCCTCTTTTCCCCATCTCTGCGAGGCAGATGTCGAGGCCTTTGAATACTTCCTCGTTGTAGTTTCCTGGGGAGTTCAACAGGGCTGGGTTCATACGGAAGGGTTGAGGCGTTGGTGCTCCTTCGGATGAGGCCATTATGCGGAGATGGTTCACGCCTTTGGCAGCCATTTGATCTAGTTCTGTTCGAAGACGCTTGATGTTGCCGCCGAGGTGGTCTGGGGCAGCGAGGTTCATACATGCCCAGTAATTGAGGCCAGTGAGATAGTGAAGACCTTTTGAGTCTTTGAGTCGTAGGCCATCAACGTGTATGAAGTCGTTGGGGTCAATTTGGTTGCCTTTTTGGACACGAGGTCGGACAGAAGTAGTCAATGCTAGAGTGGACAGAGCCAACAGTAGCAACTTAGTCGTCGCCATGGTCAGTCAGGTGTTAGGAATTGCTTAGGAGAAAGAAACGACAATTGACAGAAATTTAAGATGGAGGCTCAACTGAGCTTTTAAGAAGCTGGTAGATTAGCATCACCCCGGGCAGAGGGCCGCAAGGGAGCTTCCTAACGAGAATAAAGTCATGGGTATCTATGCGTAGAAGCGGGGTAGATCCGCGAGGTACCGTCGTCCAAGACCATTGAGTAACATCGTGGACGATTTGAGGTACATGACATGATCAAGTCGTCGAATGTACAAACCAACAGACGGAAAAATTATAAAAACAGAGGGTCCATTGTAGGCTAAAAACAAAGAAACGCGGAGGCACGGCTCCGTGAAGTGTTAAGCACCGAATTGGGCACGGAGCCGTGACTCCGGGAGCTCAAAGCGGATAGCAGCCGTGCTAGTCAAAAAATGTTAGATCGATATCTCACCTTCACTCTATGCATGGATCCTGTAGGAAGACTTGCAAGTCGTATCGCTTTTTATGTGAATCAGGCACTCCCGTATAGACCCAGGCTCCGCCCCACAAGGTACCAACATTTTCAAACCAGGTAACAGCATTCGAGCTAGTGGATCATTGCTCGATCTGATTCTGGCTGCATTGTTCTGCATTGTTCTCGGCGTTCTACACTGTCAGCATAAAGGTGATATGTTAGCATTCGGCAGACAGATCTATCCGTCAAACGAAGTCAGAGTCACTGAGATTCAATTGATGCTCTTGTCTCTTGATTGATATCCTCATCTATCCTTTCGAATCGAAGTATTTCTACAGTTCAAGCTGATCTTCAATCGTAGTGAGGGGCTGGGTCAGAGGTAAGCCGTCGACATTCTAGGCTTCGTCCTCGGAGACCGAAACTTGAATGCCAAGAACGATAACTGGAAGTCTTTGATTTGCAGGAGAACAGGAGGAATGAAGTCGAAATAAGCATAGAGTTGAAGAGCGGCTGAAACGGGTACTATGCTTGGCATACGTGCTGACCAAGGTAGTGGTCGACCATGTCAGCACTGCCAGGTACGTTTCGCTACCCACAAACCAAAATCGCGAGAGACTGCACAAGAGCACCGACAATGGAATTGACGAGAAAGTAAGGGAAGGGAAAGAGAATTTCAGAGGAACCAATTCCTCAAGTTTGGTGTATCAAAATATTCATTGATATACTTGGCAGTATACGCATTGGTACCACAGGAAACCGAAATACCTTTCCAGACCCGTAGGTCAAGTACTTACGCCGATGTGTTTTCGCTTCTTTCATATTTGCTTCCACCGTCGCCATGATCGTACAGGCGTCACATTGATAACATGTCTCGATAGACTGGTGGCTTGGCCCACTGCACACACCTCGTAGAGCCTGTGCTGTTGTTCCTCTCGATTGTTGTCTACGATTGTCGCATCCAAATTGTCACGATACTGATTATGAAAAGCGATCCTCTGGCCGAGAAGTCAGTTTTCGATTTCTTGGACGGGGTCACAGAACTTGTCAAACATACGCAGTTTGGTCATCTCGTCCAGCATGCCTTGCAGTGCATCGTCGCCCATCTTTGTGGCGAGCGAGGGAATGAGGGTCTTCGCCTCGTCTGCGGAGTCGCAGGCGAGGGAGCCTACGCGAATGATTAGTGCCTAGACGCTAGACGCGCAGAAGGAGCATAGGGCAGGTACCCAGCATGGCCTTTTCCACCGAGGAGATCTCGGTGTGCGAGTCGAGGAGACCGGACAGGGCGTGCAGGTTGTCGTTCTGCTTGAAGCGCGAGAAGTTCTCCAGGTATTCTATAAACTGGTTGATGGTCTGCGAGTCATTGTGCACGCGGTCGCCGCCCAGAGGGTTGCTCGCGGGGTCCTTCTTCTTTCTCGCGGCGTGGACAGCGGTGATGACGGCGCGGGCTTCCGAGACGGACAGGGCGTGGACGTCCTCGAAGTCGCCCAGCTTGGGCTCTGCACCCAGCTCCTCCTCCTGCTGGACGGGCGGTTTGGGGCGAGAGATGGACTTTGGGGCGCGGAAGGTGGGCGGCTGCGGCAACTCGCGGGGCGCGTCCCGCATTTCCTCCTCCATGATGGGCGGTACGGGGTGGGGTAGGGTGAGGCGGGGTGTGTTGTGGAGGGCGGAGGGTGGAGGTTGGAGGTTGAGGACGGGAGGACAAGCTCGGCGGGAGCTTTGTGCGGGCGACGGAGGCTCTTTGATGGGCGCGCGCGTCAAAGAGCGTGGGGTCGCAGGATGCGGGCTGGTGGTGGGCGAGACGGATGGTGCTGGACGAGGTGAGAGACGACGACGGCCTTCGACAAGTGTAAAGTCGCGATGGAAATTATTGAAGCCCCCAGCCTAGCGCCAAGGCTAAGTTGCGAGCTGCGAGGTTGCTGCTGGGGGGCTACGGTAGGGGCTACGGTAGGGGCTAGGGCAGGCCGGGGCTAGCGGCAGTGAGGGTCTCCCCGCAGCCCTACGCTCTTCCCCAGCGCCGAGTGGATGAGAGGACTGTGGTTTGCGACACGATGCCTGCTCGCATGCAACCGCCTGGCATATTTGCATATTTAGCAGCCCGCCTGTGGCGCCGACATGTGTCAAAGCAGCCCAGTCCTGCAGCCGCCTGGGTGGAAAATTCAACCGTCTGTGCTGTCCCGCCAGAGACAACTCACAGCGACATTCGCAACATTCGCAACATTCGCAACCATAGCACTAGTACTACTACTGCTACATAGAAAACAAGCACATGACCGCAAGCCCCTCCTTCGTCGTGATAATCATAGCCATAGTGATGACTGCGTGCGCTGGCCGCAACTGTGCTCCTCTTACCGTGCCTATTTCTGGACATGAACGACCTTTTACGGGGCCGTAACGAGCTAGCGCGTCCTGCTGGCCCAAGCCTCACCTGGGCACGACGTCCAAATCTCACGATGCTGTACACTCCCGCCCGCTCACCACGCCGGCCCTTCTCCCTCGTCGCGCTGCGCTCTACCCTCCCGCCCACTGACTGTTGATTGCGCAACCTCACGAGTCGCCCACCCGCCGCTGCATCCCCGTTGCCTGCCTGTGTTTCAGCCGCTGGCCAGGGACCCCCCCAATTCAAACCCCCCGAGCTCGCCCAGGCACATCTCCACATCTCTTTGACTCGCGCCCCTCGATTGCCTTGACCGCTGCGACGCATGCCGCCGACCGCGCGAACGACTACGCCATCTCCAGTGTCCCCGTCGACGTGGCTGCTGTCTCGACAAGACCAAGACACGCTCGACAACACGCAAAGAGCGGTCACCCCCGATCGCCCGCCTCCCCACCCCACGACCGCGTCGTCTCCCGCACCCCACCCCTATTCCATTCACCGCATTCATACCCTCACCAACACTGTCACCCTCACGTCTAGCAGCGAGTGCTGATTGATTCCCGGCTGTCTGCCACGTCCGTCTCCACACTACGCGCCCGCGACAGCATCCTCTCCGCCCACCGCCTGCTCGACCGCCTGTTCTCTCTTGGTTGACCGCAGCCTCCTCTAGCGCTGGCAAGAATTAGACATGGGCACTCCAGTGGAGGGGCCGCCTTCACTGGGAGGCCACGGAGCGCAGCAGCAGCACAATGATTACGAATATGACCCCCGCGGCAACGGCATCGCCAGACAGCCCACAAACCCCCTTGACATGCAAACATCACAGACTCTATCGCCCGCAGAACGATCCACCAGCCTTAACCGATCGCCAACGGATCCAGGCAAACAGCAGCAAGACCTGGTGGGGCGAGACAAGCCCAGGACAGGAAGAAGTGGGAAGATTTGTGGAAAATGTGGTGGCGGTTTGACAGGTCAATTTGTGAGGGCCTTGGGCGATACATACCATTTGGAGTGCTTTACTTGCCACGTACGTGTATTTCTTTCTTCTCCAGCGTGTGCGCTTGATGTTTCTGTTGTTGGTGGGGTAGCTCGGCAGAATCATTATACGAGTCACTTTCTCGCGAGCATCCCTGGCAGAGCTTGATGGAACCATCGATAGACAGAGACTTGAGCTACTTCAAGTTTCTATTGACGGCAGTGCTAACAATTGCATAGGATTGCGGCAAAATAGTAGCGTCCAAGTTTTTTCCAGTGCCCGACAGGCCTCCCGGCCAGTACCCGCTCTGCGAGACGGATTACTTCCGACGATTAGATCTGTTGTGTTTTGACTGCGGTCAAGCCCTTCGTGGGTCGTACATTACCGCTCTGGATCGGAAATATCACATTGAACATTTCACGTGCTCCGTATGCCCCACTGTGTTTGGGGCATCAGACAGCTACTACGAGCACGAAGGCAGTGTATACTGCCATTTCCACTACTCAACCAAATTCGCCCAGAGATGTAATGGCTGCCAAACGTCCATCCTCAAACAGTTCGTGGAGATTTATCGGAACGGGCAAAACCAGCATTGGCACCCTGAATGTTACATGATTCACAAATACTGGAACGTGCGATTACACGCCACAGGCCAGCCGCTCATGCCACAACTTCAAGATGCCGATAGCGACGCGACAGACGCAGTGCGAGACACAGTACGAAAGAAGGAGGAGGAGATCGAAGCCAAGGTCAACTGGATCTGGAAAACCCTCTCTGCCTTTGAAGAAAAATCTGCGACGTGCATCTCGGACATGCTGCTCCACGTGAGTAATGGCGCATACGTCGACGGTGTGATGGCAGCCAAGAAGTTCATTGTCCATATCGAGCTCCTGTTTGGTGCCGCAGACAGTCTCGACACGCAGCTCGTGTCTACCTCGCCAAAAGGACTCACATATTCCAGAGAGTCGAAATTGCTTTGCAAGAAAGTGGTTGCTTTCTTCGCGTTGCTCACCCAGTCCCAGGGAACAGGAGTCCGGCGACTTGGTGTCACACAGGAACTACTGTCACTTGTCACAGGACTTGCTCACTATCTCAAACTATTGATTCGAATCTGCCTACAGGGTGCCCTGAAGCTGGAACGCGAGACACGCAGTTCTAATGGCTTGACAGGCTTTCTAACTCAAGTAAATTCGCTTGATGCCCGGTTGGAAGAGGAGGCCCAGAGAGACCAAGTAGCAGAATCCGCTTTACTTGTTCCACGATGGGCTGACGCTTGTCCGATCTGCGACACGCAAGTCGAGGATAAGTGTCTACACAAAAATCACATGTCATTCAACTACCAGTGCATGGTCTGTCGTGGGTGCGGGACAGATCTTCGCGGCAATATCGGGAACGCGTACTGGAGCAAATCCAAGCGAAGCGTCTTCTGCGCTGCGTGCGCTGCTGCTTATGTCGATGCGGAATCTGGATTCGAGCACATATCGAAATTGCGACAATACGTACATTTGTTGAATGTTGCTCATGCTCGCCTGATGGCGACGTTGCGATCCAGCGGTGCGCTGCCGCACACGTCAGGTATGTTACACTGCTCGGTACCACACTTCAACACCTCGCCAACGTCATCTATGTCTAGCACTCCACCGTGACCGAAACTAAATGTATTTGATATATACTAATGCTTTCCAGATGACCCCAACCTTACAGCCTACGATTCATCGCAAGGACACCGCCTTGGCGACACTGCCTCGGATCTTGATGCGCCCCATCTACGGCCAGACGCACGATCGAAATCATTCGGGGGACACCATGGTGCAGACAGCCAGGCCGGTTCGACCGCCGCCTACGAACAGTCGATGACTGACATCAAGAGGCTACGATCAACACGGTTGGACAAACATCTCTCAACTACAATGAAACATGCGCGCACATCCAGGATAATTGACGGACCTGAAGCATATGAATCGGGGGGCGATCACCAATATCGCGGAGGTATGCAAATCGTGCAAGAACGTGAAGCTCCCGTTGATCCCGAGAATGTCACCCTTGCTGTAAACTCCCTAGCCTTGGACGATATAGCGCGCATGGCTGCGTTGGAGCAACAGCGAGAGCAACGTCCCAATGCGTTCCGCGCTGGTGGCAGCGCCCTCTTGGGACAAGACCAACCGAGACTTCTAAATGGCCATCGTCGCGAATTGTCTGGCGGGAAAGAGCTAGAGCACGCCATGGAAGGACGGTCACGGACGTACTTCTCCGAACTTTCGCCGTTGGAGTACTTCAAACTTAAAGGGTTTGCCGTGCTTCAATTGGGTCTTTTGCTAGACGATAATCAGTACAATCAAGGGGAGCTTCTAGATCTCATTGAGACCAAGCGGACAAATTTCTGGGGCAAGATAGGACTTGGTAAGGCCTTCAAAACTGACAAGACTAAGCCGAAGAGAAGAAACGATGGTTCGGTTGAGAAGCCAGTCTCCGACAAAGCAACTTTCAGACAATCACTCGAACACCTTGTTGAGAAGTATGGCGCAGAATGTACCGAAGGTGTTGGCCCTGGCGCCCTCAAAGTTCCCGCCTTGCTTCAGGATGCTACGACAGCCATGAGGAGTATGGACATGTCGGTGGAAGGTGTTTTCCGGAAAAATGGTAACCTAAAAGCTCTGCGAGAGCTTGAAGAAGAAATTGATGCCAGGGGCGTCGAAATGGTGGATCTTAACAACAAGAACCCTGTCATACTTGCAAATCTGCTCAAGCGTTTCCTTCGGTTGATGCCCGATCCTGTCTTGACCCTGAAGCTATATCGCTTGTTCATGACAGCCAACGGTAAGGCTTGATTTGTGTACATCCGTTTCCGTTGCAAGGCTGACATTTACAGACATCCCCGATGAGGCACTACGAAAGAAGGTACTCCATTTGGTTTGCTGTCTGCTCCCGAAAGCCCATCGTGACACTATGGAAGTACTCTTTTGTTTCCTCAACTGGGTCTCATCCTTCCATACTGTTGATGAGGAAAGTGGTAACAAGATGGACACATGGAATATTGCCACTGTCATGGCTCCTAATCTTCTGCGGGAAAACAATGACAAGGAGATGAAGAACGTAGACCAGGGCGCGGTGAAGGTCGTTTTTGACCTTATCGAAAACAACGATGAGTTTTGCGAGGTACGTTTCCCACCTTGCATTGCATCAAGTGTCTGCGCTAATCACCACAGGTCCCCGATGAGATAGTAGAGCTTTTGAACGACGACAGCTCGCCAGAATTGACTCCGAAAGAGATCATGCGGCAATGGGAGCAGCGTGGCAATAACCCCACCGTACACACTCCAGTCTCGCCAAGGGTCCAGTCAGGCACGGGTGGGAGGAAGGACCAACGCAATGCTCCTCACATCACCCAAGCCGACAATAATCCAGCAGCTTGGTCGGGTGAAAGTTCGGTAAGACAGGTTGCCGGAAGCCACAATATCGGACCATCGAGTACTCACGATACCCCTCCACAGGCATACGATCTCAACACACCCAACCTCCCTTACAGCCAAGCTGCCCCAGGTTCGGCAGAAAGCCACCGGACCGGGTCTCCTCATCGACACAGTTATCGTTCACCCGCATACCAAAAGCAAACGCAGCTGAGCACGGCCGGGGCCGGATGAGCAGCCACGTCAAATTTCGCATGTATTGGAGTACTTTCACGGATTTGACCTAGATCTTGTTTTTCGACACAGCGCACAAAACGATACCTTCAGATGCGGAGACGGCTTAGTGGGCGCCACAAAATGCGCTCGCCTTTTCTCCATTTTTTTTTCGAGCACCGGTTGCGCATGGATTCACGACTTGTTATGTTGGGCAGCGGTCCCCCCCTCCCCCCCCATTGCTCTTGCTCTTGCAGGCTCACGACCCCATATGCGGCATTTGGAATCGGAGTTCGGGTAAGTCACTCTTGCGATTTTTTTTTGGCTTCTGGAGCATGGCTGCCAACCCTGCTCTTCGCGTGCGTTTGTAGTATGTAGATGAAGGACGGACGGGCCTGCGTCGTTGGGCTGGTTGGAGATTTGGGCGATGGGGCGAGGTCTTGGACTTGAGTTTGGAGGCGCCCAGTGTCGACTGCTGGATCGGGTGTGTGGATGATACCTATACCTTGCTTGGTGGGTTGGAGCTTTTTCGCATAAAGGCGAGAGGGGGTGAGGGTTGGTGGGGTTTGAAAACTTTAGTAGTCTCTTGAGTGAGATGGGTTTATAATATTAAGAGGTCAATTGCCTCGTTTCTTCGCTTCGGGATATCCTTCTTCTCGTGTGCTTCTTGCCTGCTCTTCAATGCAACTCGTGGATTATCCGTGGAACTGGTTTTCACTTTACCTGTCTTTTCGAGCCCTTCCTGTCGCTCGGATGCTTGCTGTCTTGGCAGAGAGGCAAAATTCACCGACGCTTTCACCTCTCGTCGCGTCGCTGTTCTTTTACTTTCTCCCGCGGTAGGCTTTGCTCTTCATCCATTCTGTTTTCTAGGCCACCAATAATTGTCGTCTCTCGTTTACCCGTCTGCTCGCTCAACCTCGTCGCTGTGTATATTGCTTGTGTACTGATGCAGATATCCTGCTTGTCCTCGGGACCTCGATCGGAGATCTGTTTTAGAACTGTGGAGCTAGGTCGGGCTGTATGTTGTACTTTGCTCCGCTTGCTTGTGCGCTTTTGCATCACTTGCCTGTCGTGTGGGTATATACTCACAGGACTCTACTAATGTATACCGTTAGTTAGTAGAGTCTGCGTATGGTAGCACTGAGCGTAGAAAACTGAGATTTATGGATAAAATACATTCTACTCCCTAAACCTATATAAACTACTATCTTAACTTACACAGGATTGTTGTTAGATATCTAGATTTGGTAGGGTAGCTAGTTATTATATGTAACTAGGTACTATATAGCTAAGCTTGACAATTATTATAGGTTATTACCTTAGATAGGCGGTACACTGCCTCTTTTTCCGGTTGCCTACTTGCTTGGCGATGCTCGTAGCCCCAATCAGCTAGCACTGCACAGCCTGGCATATACTAACACTTTAGCTATCCTACCTTCTTCCTTCGCATCTGCACTTACATTGCGACTACTTCAGAAACACCTACTATTTTAATCATCGCCCAAATCTAAGTGTGTAATCAGCGGTCTCAAAACAACACACTGGCACTGATGAGCGCGTCAAACCGTGTTTCTAGCTCTGCCAGGACGGCTGCGCCGCTCCACGACTTCAAAGACAGATTCTTGAAAGATATTAAGAAGGTTTGCACAGCCACACCGTATGAGGTGCTCGCAGGCTTTTCGATTGCTGGCAATTTTTGGACACTTTTTTGCCTCGTCAATTGGTTGATCCTAGTTCCAGCATGGATTTATGCTATTGCGTGGATTTTGATGCATCGAGATCGCCTTAATCCTGCATGGATGGTTCTACCCACGATTCCTCTCATCTATTGCACAATATTCGGGTTCACTTCCAATCGAATGCTTCACGAACTTGGGCAGTTTGTGAGGCTCATAATATTCCTATTTAACGTTACGCTCTGGTATCTACTCTTTCCGATTTTAGGACTGCCGGCGTGCCTGGTGTATTGCGTACTGTATGGTGTGCTCCTTTTACATCATGGCATTTGCAAGACATTCACGTGGTGCCTACCGAGGCATTGGAAAGATTGTACGACGGATTGCAGTGTAGGCTCTCATCGGCTGTGCCCCAAGTGTATCAAGGCTGTTCGTGGCTCCCCCCTTCTTTTTGGCTCGCGCTTCCCACGATTATGCATACGTGAGCGCCAAAGGCACCACACAGTTGGGAATCTTGCAAACTCTGCGAAAGAATGCCATCTATGTCGACTTTTGCATGCTTCTCTTGTCCCTGCGCCAGAAGTGAATCCTTCATGGGCGCAGACCAACACCGGAACTCACAATGTTCGAGATTTAGAAGACAAGCGGCTTATTATTCAAGTCTGGGAAACTCGTCGTTGGGGGAAGACACCAGAATGGCACATGTGCTTCGAGCGTCATGGAACTATGGAACCGAGGAAAATCGCCATCTCACAAGGTAAGCAGTCTAAACTAGAGAAGATACATCTCTAATTCTTATCAGAACATGACCATTGCTGTGATACTTCAACCAACACATTTTCCTCCAGAATAAGTGATCTAAGCTGCCAATGGATTACCGAGTGCCGTACTCATCAGATTTGTGAGGGGAACTTCAGTCCAGATGCAAACTCCCTTCCCACTCGACTCTTGGATGTTAAGTGCGGCTCATCAACGATACGATTGGTAGAAAGTGCACAGCTGCTAGAGAATAACGCACGCTCTACCTGGAAAAAAGAACGGATTCCATACTGTGCCTTGAGTCATTGTTGGGGAGGAGACATTCAGCCCCGCCTCAATTTGAGCAATACTGATGCTATGAAAGACGACATCCTTGTTGAGAACTTACCCAAAAATTTCCAAGATGCAATTGCCATATGCAGGAAACTTGGACAAAAATATCTATGGATTGATACGCTCTGTATCATTCAAGACTCTAAGACAGACAAGCATAAGGAGCTCGGCAAGATGGGCCTTGTTTACGCAAACGCTCATTGCGTGATATCGGCAACAGGGTCAAAGGACTCTCAAGGAGGTTGTCTCTATAAGAAGGAATCTTCAGCCATACTAGTGTGCATCCTAGGCAAAATAGGTTCCTTGTCATTGGTCGCACGTCTAGGATCAGAAGAAGAATCCATCAACAGCCTCTTTCAGGAATTTGTTGAGCAAGCACCCTTGACCAAACGAGGTTGGGCCTTCCAAGAGCGTGTCTTAGCAAAACGCATATTACACTTCTGCAATGGAATTGTACTCTTTGAATGTAACACGCTCCGAGCGTCGGAATTCCACGTTGACGGCGTGGAGTATGAAAAGAAGGTCCATTTCAGACCCGATGGAAGAATAACAGAAGCGGGCAACACTCAAAAGCCCACAGAGTTTACACAGCCTCGATTCATCCCAGTGATAGAGTCAAGGACTGTTACACACGATAATTTGCTTCGTAATGGACGTGGCAGCACTTGGACGGATACTATTCATTTACAGAGGCGTGTGCCGAATCCTAACTACATGCATCGACAACCCATCAGCAGACAAGAATTTTTCCACAATACGGCACTGATGGGAATGCGGGGAGCTTTCCAGCTCCTTCTCGGCTTCGAAGGCTCCACGGAAACTGAGATGATCGAATTTCACAACTGCTGGTATCAGATAATTGAACAGTATTCCCAACGCACTCTCAAATATATCACGGACAAGATCATCGCTATCGAAGGTGTGGTAGCGTTTGTCCAGGCGTCTGGAAAGCGCACCGTTATCGCTGGTCTGTTTGAAGAGTTCCTTCTTTATAACTTGCTTTGGCATGTCGACGAATTTTCGTTGGAGTTCAAACAATCGGATCGCATCAATGGCATACCCACCTGGTCATGGGCCTCGACAAATGCTAGAATCACCACTCAACTCTTAGTACTTTTCCAACCTGCTCAACCTAATGTTTGTAGTGTGCCTGCTAGTTGGGCAGTCCAAACCGTTCTTGTGTCGAACTTGCGGGTTGAACGACCCGATGGCAACAATCAAGACTGGTCAGATGCGAAGCTGTATGCAAATGGACATGTTCACAACATGCCTACTCCACAGCCTGGGTTCTCTTTCTATCCTGATAGAACTAGTGTGGCTCTCGACGATGATAGTCCCACCTCATTACTCAGCCCGCTCCTCTGCTTGCCTTTTCTATCTTTCAAAGAGCAGGGTCAGGCACAGGCTCGTCGACAGGTCCATGGACTTGTGATTCGCCGTCTTACTACCGATACACTTTCCGACGAGTATGAACGAGTTGGATATTTCTGGATGGGAACTCGGGATTCAACTGTTGGAAACGAGGCTGATCAGTCGACATTTGAGCAAATGGTTGCATCAGGTGCTAAAGAAATGATAGTGATCTTATGATATTCACAATGTTCTTACAAAACTCAAGGAACAGCAGGGTCAGGGTATTGAATTTTAGAGCGAATAGAACGTTCATTCTAAATTGTATGATATTAAACATTGCAACCCCTCAACAACTATCACGCGTCCGTTTCCTTAGAGGCTTCTGTAATAAATTGGATTATGTTATATGATTAATTGTTCTACGTCCTTTGGATTGGTTAGTCGCGAAGTCGAATTTGAGTGTGATTCGTCTGAGATGAACGGAGTCGTTCGACTTAACCCGCTGTCTCCATTACTGCCGTCTACTTCTAGGGCTACAGTCCCATCAAGAGAGAACTAGCTTGTGCAAACTAAAAGTGCAAACGGTAGTGTGGCTAGAATGACGCCATAATTTGTTTGCATCTAAATATCTTCTTACTTGCACAAGATAAAGGTCTGACGGTTTTAGAAGCTTTTGTAAGTAACTGATTGATGAATTGAGGTAGCATAAGGCCCTGCTTATGTATCCGTACGGATCCACCTAAAGTGCACCTACTTCCTCATACAGCCTTGTTTCATGTGCAAACGAGGGTCTCGAGCGAAACGCAAACGTGAGGTGAATATAATTCTCTTACAATTATAAATTAACTTATTTTCCAAAATGTTTCAGATACTTTGTAAATTACGTCGATTAAAACTTTTTTTTACCAAAGATCACGTCAGCACAGGTTTCTTCGCGGGGTGCCGACTCAACTTTTGGGGTACTAAAAATGCCCACCATTAGTTAATTGCTTTTACCTGCTCAATAAATTCAGCTAATCTTTAAGCTGAAGAAGTATTAGTACATCCTGCTGTAGGTGGTTGACGTTAACGTAACTTTTTGTAATTTTGTAGTGTTGCGGGGAAGGCCTGAGCGGCGTTACTAGGCTTAATGTGTAGTAGAGTACATCCAGTGACTTCATACGTCCCTCGTAGCGCCTACCTGTATCATCAGCACGGCCATGGATCCAGCTTCGACCCGACTAGCGATGAGGTTGCAGCTCGACGATATTGACGAGATCCTGCAAGAATTGGCCGGCTCAATCCACGACACGTCTAGTGAGGTAGCAGCGTTTAAGGCTCACCGCGATGAACTCCAGAGGAGGTGGGACGAGGTGAATGGCCAATGCATTGCTATGCTGATCTTACGGGAGGAGAACGACAATCGTCTCGCCTTCATCCGACTTCTCGAAGAGGAGCGGCAAGCTCAAACCGACCATGTAATTGCGTGCGATCTTGCTGGCGTACAGTTTCCGGGCGGCCCAGACTCTTTGGAGAAGCGATGCGCTGAGGCTACTGGCTCGGACTTGAAGAACTACACCTTGAATGGCCCGCCTATCGATGTCGACAAAATCGTTTTCAACTTTACTCCCGCAGCAGTGACATACGACCTGCCAGGTCCTGTCCATAGTGGCAAGGGCAAAGGCAAGGCTGGTCCGGGTACCTTCACCCAGTGCGTTTCTTGCCTGGAGATTCTCCCCAAGACCGACGTCTTGCAGCTCGACTGCAAGCGACCCGACGACGAGCAGTATCACGCATACTGCGAGGACTGTATGGACGGCCTGTTCAACTCCTGTATCACCGATCCCAGCATGTTCCCGCCCAGCTGCTGTGGGAAGCCCCTCAATGTCACTGCCTGCATCCCATTCCTTACAGGTGATATGCTTGACCGATTTTATGAAAAGGAAGAGGAACTAGAAACCACAGACCCGACGTACTGCAGCAACGCCGAATGTACCAAGTGGGTGCCGCCGGCAAACATCAAGGCAGATGTTGCAACTTGCATTTTCTGTTCCCAGAAGACTTGCGCCACCTGCAAGGGCAATCAACATCAGGGTCTTTGTCCCGAAGACGAGGGAACACAGCAGTTGATGCTTACGGCGAAGAAGAAGGAGTGGCAGATGTGTCCGAAGTGCAAAAACATGGTTGAACTTGAGTCAGGTTGTTACCATATTTAGTGAGCTCAACATCCAAGGTCTCCATCTACTGTAAAAAGAAATTCTACTAACACTCCGTAGCTGCCGCTGCCGATACGAGTTCTGCTATCTTTGCCTCAAGAAGTGGAAGACCTGCGAATGCAAGACCTGGGACGAGAGGAACTTAATCCTTCGACCGGGACCAGCTGTCGCTGCTCCGCCACCTCCTCTACTCCAACCTGTACAGCGTATCGGCGTCAATATCTACGATCGTTTAATCGACAATCGCATCGATGATAGAGCCTTCCATGCTGTGAGTGGCTTCCTTCCGCGTTTATGACACAATCTTAACAAGCAATTCCGTTTTTAGAACAATGTAGATCATCAGCATGTGTGGAGACACGTCTATCGGAGCCAAGGGCATGATACGAATTGCACTGTGTGCCCCAACACAGGGTTTCGCCGGAGCGACCGGTGCGACGGATGTCAAACCACTGCTTGTTGGTATTGCTTGAGGAACAATGTTTGAAAGAGGAGACAGATCGGCACCTGTGCTCTTGGATATGCATATACAAGGCCTCTTTTAGAGTGGGTGGTCGCATCGAATAGTGGCCCTGGCACATGTTGGCTCTTCACCCTGGTTGCACGAGTCTCGGAAATATGTCTTCGTTTGAGAGATTTTGGTAGTTTTCTTTGCAATCCTAGATGATTTATTTGAAAAAGTTTATGTATGAGATATTGAGCTGCCAATAATAAACTCGTCAATGTAAATTTTATCCAAGTACCGCTTCTGGATAGTCCACAGCGCGACTGCACAATGAATAAATTGCTGTCCCCAATCCCTCACGAAGGTCTAAATTTATATACAACCACCCACTCTTCCCCACCAACGAACTCTCATCCCTCTAACGTCAATTTTCACGTACTAACACCAGGTTTTGGAGATCTTCTACGGTTCGATAACCTGAAGAGAATAATGACGCCACACTCTATTGAACGATAACTACAGAAACCGCCGTTAAAGCACTGTATGATTTGACTGGCGGCTTGCATTAGAATTGGCTAAAATTTTGAGGCAAATTAGATATAGTTTCTACGTCCGCAGCTTGAGAGTTGGAAAAAGGTACGCTACGTAGCGCAATTACAACTCTTACACTTAGTCTGTTTACTATTGCTTTATAAAAGTAATAGGTCTATCGCTGTGACATGAGCCACTACTGAATAATACCGAGGATTGACTTACGCCCTAGAACATCCATTGATTTGTTCTTGCTAACAGAGTAGATACCGTTGGTTCAGAAACATCAACTTTCCATCCATTGACATTCGTAAGGAATTGCATTACTCGAGGGGAGGCAGCAGGATGCTGACGGCAGGTATAGGAGGAAGTCGATTAAAAATTAAAAAGCAATCCCGAAATTAACAAGCGACCAGAGGCATGTCCTGGAGCAACAACAATATTGCGGACGGCGATACAGCTTATTCTATGCTCAGGAGGAAGTCAAAACATCTTCTTTCTCCTGCAAGTTACCCGCCGCCACTCAACAAATCGTGGGTGGTGGGGGGGAGGGAAGGGGGAACTTTTTTTTAGAAATGTACCATAATCGGAGAGGGAGGCTGTGGAGACAATGCCATTGAACTGGGATTCCTGCAGCTGTACCCTCTCTAATATCATACAGCTTGACTGTCTTGTCCCGTGGTGCCGACTTAGTACAGTACCGTCCCGTCCAGTGAGAAAACCACAGTGTCAACCGGGTCCTTGTGATGGCTAAGAGTGTATCGCGCGGTGCATGTGCCAGTATCCTACAGCTTGACGATCCCTTCTCTTTGCTAGAGCTAGCAAGTAGGTTAAAGACTACATGGGTATTTCACATTGCTAGACAGCTTTTCGAGAATTCTACGTGCTCTCTAACTATTTTATGCGGGAGAAGTGATGAGGTTCAACAAAATTGATAGCATGGATGATGGCTCATAGCTTCTAGAGTCGTGAAGATGGGGGATGGAACTTCCAGAGAATTACAAATCGACTCTCAATATTGCTAATGAGAATTATGAGCTGCACACAGACTCGGCTTTCTACCTACCCTCCATACCTCATATCTTACCACTCTTCTCTACCACTCCCATAACCACTCAAGCGCAATACTCTTCTTTAATAATTGCCGCGGCTATCTCAGCAATCCAATACGTTGGCGCCACCGTATGCGCATTAGGAATAACCGAAAAACGCTCGCATCCACAATCCTCAGCCCCTGCGCCCCATACACCCTCAGCTTCTCATCCACAACGCCACCCTTCTCTCTTGGAAGCATAGCACATGTCACTGACACATGCCAGACCGGTACAGATGTTTCTCTTGTGTAATCAAGAACCTCTTCGTTGGACTGGACGTTTGGACCGGGCGCTACTTCACCGTTGTTGGGGCCGATGGTGAAGTTGTACGTAGCGAACTTGGTGAGAAGTTTTCGGAGGTTTTTGAACGAGTACAGGGCGATGGCGCGATCTTCCGGAGTTGTGTAGTACTGTGGATCGATTTGAGGGGGGTCGGAAAAGCTGTTGGATATCACGGATACTGTTCCCCTGGATGTTGGCGCAAGAATGGCCGCGGTGAAGCTCACGCAGGAGATATTTTATTCCTTGCTCGAATATTAAGGGGTGGGGAGGTTCGGGGAGTAAATAGTTTCATAGAGGTATCTAATGTGCGCTTGGTCAGAGCGATTCTGGGCAGTTAGTACTGAGGCGCCAATGCTGATGAGTGTGTCGGAGGAGACCTTCTCGAACCCGAATGCTAGGCCGACTAGGGCTTTGAGTGGACCTTTTGCTTCGTTGTATTCTTGAGTTGCTTTTTGAAGCTTGGAGCAGTCGTGGTAAAGAGACTAGTACGAAATGGGTGGGTCGGCTTCCGCGATGACGCTGAAGTAATTAGATATGATCTTGCAAGCTGTTCCGAGTCAGCTTCGCCATGTATATCGTGCAAAATATCTCAGCGACTTACTTCTTTCCGACATTCTCGATAATAACATATGGCTGGATCTCGGCTTTCTTAAGGGTTTCAGCGGGGCTAATTCCCTACACAAATTAGCAAAGAAGACTTGGTCGATTATGATCAACATACCGATAGCAAGAGCAGCTGAGGGGTTTTTAGTGTGCCGATGCTCAAGATAACCTCTTTCTTTGCCGTTGCATTTAGCGTCTGACCACTCGCGTAGTCAATGCACATAACTCCAGTTGCAACAACAGCGTCCCTGACCTTTTAAAGAATGTCTTGCTCCATTAATCGTGCTGCCAAAGCTAAGCCTGCGGTGCCGCCGCAGGCAATGATAAAGTCGAAGCTACTAGCATCCTGGCGCTTTGAGTGTTGAAGGGGTGTAGCGGTAATTGGCGAAATAATGAGTGTGATACAAACTAAGAATGCACTCCAGCGAGATGTAGCCATGGCAGACATGAAGGCGCGGATGTAAACAATTGGGAGCACAATAAATAAGATATAAGATCGCCAGTCTATTGGGCACAGCGAAGCTGATTGTCTGATTGGGCGCACTAGCTGTTCCCACTCCCTTCCCCTTGTTCTGCCACTTAAAGATTCTCACTTTCTGTGACCACTTGGTCGGCTTTGGTTGAGAAATGTCCCAGGATAATGGCTGTTAGCGCAAAGACACCATGACTCAGTGCTGACTCGAGCGTCAACGGAAGAAACTGATTAGTGAACTTAGATACGTTTACCGAATGATTGTTGAAGGTATTATCCTCTTTCCGAATAACTTGCCGAGAAAGAGGATAGATAGCGGTCCGCCGGCGCGTCTATTCCTCCGGACATTGTTGTTAAGTTATATATCTCACGCTGCTAGGTGCGAAGTCGATTTTGCTAATATACAATAAGCATCACACTCTTACTAACGCAATGAAAGTCCTTGTAGCTGACCGCGGGATCCTCAATCGATCTGCCAATATGCTTTTGGGGAAGTCGCTGGGGAAGGGTGTCAAAGTCAAGGAAGTTCCCAAACCGACTATCTCAGACAATGAGATTCTTGTCAAAGTCTATGCAACAGCCCTGAATGCAATCGACTTTAAGTTCATCGACTTCCTCGCCCCGCCAGATAGCATTACCGGTTGCGACTTCGCTGGTGTGGTAGCCGACGTTGGGGAAATCGCATCAGGAACATGGAAGGCTGGTGACCGGGTCGCTGGCTTTGTGCAGGGCGGTATCAGCAAAGATTATGGCTCGTTTGCAGATTATGTCAAAGCCGAAGGAGATCTTGTGTGGAGGATTCCAGAAGGAGTTAGCAACGAGGAAGCTTCCACATATGGTGTCTCGGCCGTTACCGCGATGCAGGCCCTTAATCTCCATTTAGACGTTCCCTGGGCCGACGAAGTGGAGAAAGACGGGAAGACCGACAAAGGATCCCCAGTCTTTATCTATGCGGGATCCAGCACAGTTGGTCTCTTCGCGATCCAAATTGCCAAGAAAGCCGGCTGCACTGTTGTGACCACTGCGTCACCGCATTCCTTCGACCTTGTCAAAACCTACGGCGCAGACAACGTCTTCGACTACCGATCTACGACCGCAGTTCAAGATATCACGAAAGCTTTTCCCGACATCACGCGGGCCTTAGACTGCTTCTCCGAAGGCGACTCGGTTCAATTCTGCGCCCAGGTCCTCAAGAACAAAGGCGGCAAAGTCATAACGTTGCTTGACACCAAGGCGAAAACGCCTGGTGTCGAAGTTCAGATGATCATGTCCTTCCAGCTACTAGGCCGAGCATTCGCCTGGCTACCGCCTATCGGTCCCAAATATCCTGTTTCTCCCTCAGACCGCAAAGCCCTTGCACGCTTCTACGCCAGTCTGTTTAGCCTTGCAAAGGAAATAAAGGCGCCTCCTGTTACTATCCTGGAGGGCGGATTCGATGGTGTCATTGAAGGATTAGATAGACTTCGAGCCGGGAAAGTATCAGGTTCCAAGCTTGTTGTTAAGTACCAATATTGATAAAGAGATCAGTCTCCGTGCTTTCACCTTGATTTAGCCTTTCTTGATAGGTTTCTTGAGACGGATGATCTTTGCGTTCCTCCTTTAGGTGAGTGGTTCCGCTGTCGAATGATGCCTGGAAGAGCTGCACGACCCTTTCTTTAACTACCGGCCACAGCTGCCTCCATATTACACCCAACAGCCCGTCTTCTCCTTGTGATATACATGGCTTAGCTGAGAAGAAGTTTCAATCCACATCCTCTATCGTTAATGGAGACATGTTAGTTGTTGGCTCTCGGTACCGCGTCCACTTCTTTTTGATTTCTGCTGGAAACGGGAGGAGGAAAACCTTGAATAGCCCTGCTATCTATTCGTGCTTTCCTTAAGTAATACAGCCATCTTTTCTTACGAGTAGTGATATCTTGTCGAATGCCAAGCCGCTGCCTGGGTTTAGATACTTTGCTGCTTTCCTTATGTTTATATCAATAAGGGAGAAGGCGTTGCCGTGTGATTTATGTTGCCGTTGCATAGCATCGTAGAATTTCGCCGCGGCTTCCTTTGCATGTCACTCTACTTCGGGACCTGTGTAGCTTGAAGAAAAGAGATAGCAGGATAACGTAATGCAATTATTAAACTACGAAGAGAAACCAAAGTGGCACAAATCTGTACCATTGCCACTACTAACGTCACCTTTTTCTAGTACAATATGCTCAGAGTAATTTGAACTCCGCTCTTGACACTGTCCTGGCCCTTCTCAAAGATTGACTTTTTAACGTCCGCGGTAAGCCTGGAAATTTTCTCCATGAGACTATCAAAAATCTTCCCTAATCCGGCAGCATTCAAAAGCCAGATAGTTGAAGTACCTGTACCTCTCTAGACTTATTCTCCCTTCCCTAGGCTGGGTTTCTTATGAAGTACTTCGTTAACGACGTCTTTCACAAACTTATCCGGCGTCATGCTATTCTGAACGTGCTCCTGACTCCTTTCTCTGATTCCTTCTCCCACAGCAGTGTAGAGACTGTTGAGGCCAAATTCCACACTGCATGGAGATGTGATTCCAGTTGATATTTGACCCATGAATAAGGTCGCTGCCTTGATACCAAGTGGGCCGAGTTCAATCCGGAGAGTGTCATAGTGAGAAGATATGGCTGCTTTAGAAGCATCGTACGCAGCAGATAAGGGATAGAGGACACGAGAAAGAATCGATGACATATTAATGATAGTTGGCGGATGTCGCGGATCATTGACAGCGGCGAGAAGGAGAGGCGCAAAAGCGGAAACCATATCGAATACACCAAAAACATTATCGTCGAACATGCGTGAGTAGCGTCGGGATTGTTTCAATAGCGGGAATTTCGTATGCTATTGATGGAGGATTTGGTCAATGACTTAAAGGATGAAGGGAAGGTTACGATTCAGTGGCCGAAGGATACTGACTTAAGCCAGTATTGTTAAACAGCATGTTTGACCTCCCTCTAGTCCGATTCGTAATTTCCGTCTTCAGTGCAGCAATACTCTTTGCGCTGGTGACGTCGAGAATCAAAATCTCAATGCCTTTCTCTTCAAGTCCAGCGATGGATTCGGCAGACCGAGCAGTTACGAAGACCCGCATCCCCTGGTCGGCAAATTCGAGGGCAAGGGCATAGCCAGCTCCGCCCTGTGAGCAACTGCGTTAAGCGAAATTTAAGTTAGCCTATTATCTCTATTGGGAGGATAAATGTATTGCAGGTAACTCACCCCGTGATGAAAATTGAGCGCTTTTGCGATTAAGCCATTTAAGTGAAGCTAAAGAGACATAATTTTTATAAAACAAAGTTAATTCAGAATGAGGCTGATGTTAGACGTGTTGTTCGTTATAGATAAATTCAGAGATGAATCTCTTACTATGTTAATGGCCTCGATCAAATATTAGAGGGTGATAGCATGCGCTTCGCCGTTTAGTAATCATCAAGGCGCACGTCGAGAAGAAAACTAGTCTAAAAGGTTAATTCTCTAATACTGACTCCAAAGCAAGGCACTAAAAGTGGGATTTTGTAATCAGTCCGGTTCCTGCATCCCAAGCATGAATGTGAAAATTGTCCGCTCCCTTTAATTCCAGAGCCAAACACAGCAAAAATTACAGTTCCCCGTTACGGTATAACAGTCGCTCCGCCGGCGTAATACCTCTCCCGCTTCTTGGCTACTGACACTAGCAAACAACAAATCACTAGTGTTACCGCAAGAACCCTTAGTTTTGCAAATTTACTTCTTCAAACGTACAACATGTAAGGCTAGTATAGGTTGGTACTGGCCTGTACGAAGGTGACGTATGATCACGTGATAAGCCCTTAGTGTTCCCCTGCTGCTGGATTGGCTTGATTCGTCTCTCCTATAATCCACTCCTATCTATCCTAAAATTTTACACTCGACAATATAAGTGCGTTAATCATTACAGCCGTTACGATCGAGGTTGCTGTCGTCGATCGTGAGGAACTCGGGCGCAGTGTTTGTGGTTATGATGTCGTGGTGTCGTAGTAGTGGCGGTGGTGGTAGTGTGTGGTTTGTGCTTCGAATTTTCCTTCCTTTTCTTCATCGGGCACTTGTGGCCACATGGCTTCTGCCTGGTTTCCCCATAGCCGGTTTAGTCAGTTGTTGAGACATGCGAACCATGATTGAGTTTTATCACAGTACTTTTGCCTGGGTGTTGGCTGAGCTTGCACCCATCCATCACGTCGCAACATGAACCGGACCTTGTTCTAGAGATATTTATTGCTGGGTGATAGTAACGTCCAGCATTACCTTGCAGCATTGATATAGGACAGCTTTCATTTCCCTCTATAGCGAGGCCATGCAAAGCTTTACGAGAAAACCCCCAAAAAAAAACCATTACAGCCGCATCTAGATTGTATGCTAAGAAACCAGAAACTTAGCCAGTCTTTAGTTTGGTAACTCAGTCAAAGTCACAACCGTCACACATCCTGACTAACATCACTACTAAAGAAATAGGGGTAGAGCGAATATACCGGGGAGCATGATAACAACTAACGGAAAGACGCACAGCAACCTCACATAACCACCATCCAAACAAAGATTCGAAGGGCCAAGGAGGCGGGCGAAATGCTTATTTATGATGACTAATTATGTGGAGACTATGAAGTCACTGCTGACAACCATATCGTACCAGCTACTCTAGGGCAAGCATTAGATAAGTTGAAATGACTGCTCTGTCCAATTTTTGAACGCCAATTGGTCAGTCTCACCGGAGCCCGCGACCTCAAAAACGCCAACCCTTTTATATTCATTGCGTGAACTGCTTTCCAAATTGGCCATGAGTATCAGCCCGTATGACAGCGACAATGAATCTTGATTCCGTCGAGTTCGAGCAACAAGGAGAGCTATGCAGCTTTTCGCAGGGCTGTTGGGCGGACTCGATCGCGGCGATATGAGTGAAGCTTCTGGCACATAGTCCATATAGTCAGGGTAGAATGAGATGAAATTCTGGGGTTCCTCATCATCACTCAAAACAGCCAACAACCCCTGTCTCTCTGGTAGAAATGTCATGTCTGCGGCTGGACCGAAAATATCAATCGAGCCTCCGTCGACGAGGCTGGCTGCAGAAGTTACACGTTGGCCATCTAGAGTGACAATCGACTGAGAGACTTGAGCAAGGACTTCAACTTGGACATCGCTTAGTTCGAAAGCCGACAAGAGCGTAACAGGACCATTTACGGCAGCCCAGGACCATGATGGAGCGCAGTAGTTCGGATGCTTTTCTCGTGGTCTCTCCGCCCGCCAGAGCAAACCGAATTCTAGCGCCACATCAGCCCACAACCCAGCGAGATACGATGCTCGGGTTTTGCTCTCAATCTCTGCGGCAATTCCAGCTATCGCGACCAGCCTATCTGCGTGCACAGTGATATCGCCCGCGGAATAGTATGAGACTAGCTCGTACCACAGCTTGTTGAACTTCAACGTTCCCTCGCTGTTAGGCATTGAGTTCTTGTCTGTGGATTTCAAAGCATCGAATGCGCTTCGGATGCCGCGAGTTGTAGAGCATTCTTTATAGTAACCATCTTCTACGCGCTCAATGAGTGCGGCGGGAGCGGTTTCCAGTATCCTACGCGCAGATTCTGGTGGGCTCCATTGCCCTCCAGAGCGAATAATCATCTACTTTTTCTCCACAATTGAAACTATCTCCTTGTCATAGGTTTCACCCCCGAACACAATTTGCGCATCATTCCTGTGGTAGACTTCAGAGTCACTACTGTCAGTCCTCTGTCCTTGATTTCATTCGAAGAAGATGGTATCAGAGCAGAAGTGAAGGACTCTACGTGAGAGTAACCGCTCCTGAAAAACCCATCCTCGCTTGCTGACAGGGGCGTCTAACACGCGGGTCCTGAACAGAGTTGCCATCGGCACTTTTGTTTTGGCCATTTCAATCCGTAGCCCGCAATCCTTACTGACGAGGAAAGCACATTCTCCTCGGGGAGGGCTCAATTGGCGGAAGCACCCGCCGTTGGAGTTTTCCGATGCGGTTGACGAGATGGTGCGTATATGCTCGCCATGAGGACAGACTCATGGGCCCAGTCTTCGGGCGAATCCTGAATAATGCACAGAGAGTCTATCCAAATGTACTTAGCGCCAGACTCGCGACAGATGTGAACGGCGTCTTGGAAACTCGATGGAAGCGCACTGGTAGCGATACATTCCTTCATGGCGTTGTAATTGTCTTTCAGCAGCTTCAACCCAACATCTCCACCCCAACAATGGCTGAGGGCAAAACATGATAGCGTCTGCACATTTTGAAGATGCTCTTTTTCAACCAGGCGGCAAGGTCCTCGATAAATTTCTCCTACGGCGATGAGCCTATTCGGGATGAAAGCTCCACTGGTTTGTAAAAGCCCACATGATTTGTGATGAGTAGAACAGTCGTCAATCCATGTTTTCGCCGCTTTGAGAAATTTCGAGTGTCTTGTGGAGTTATAAAATGTCGGTTCGAAATGCAAATAATGACGTACTGTATGTGTTGGGGTCAGCGCAGTGGACATTGACAAACTAGGAAGTGCTCCTGTACCTCGATTGACGCGTATCCTCTTACTGATTTTGTTATCAGCGCGGCGGAGCTGAAAGTAGCAGTCCGGATACTTCCTGACAGGAAGGTATTGAAAAGCAGGAATGAAGTGTTCAGACAGAGGAGATACTGCGGGTTCAAAGGAAGTAGTCATAATCTTGAACATCACCTCCTCCCTCTCGGCTGTAATCAGGGGATCTCCTTCCTCGGAAGATATTGTTGGCCTGGTACGATGCCAGAGCAATCTGAAAAAGGTTCCGTAGGCATGAGGCGGCACCGGGTTGTTCTGCTGGGAATCATCAACCTCGTCGTACAAAGAGACTAAAATACTGCACAAAACATAATCCGAGCCCCTGTTGAGGTGAAACCGATGCCATTCCACAGCTCTAGTCAAGATTGCTTTTGTCCCAAAGATCAAGCTTGATCGTCCGAGCACCGTCTTGCATTCTTCGCAGACATTCCGGGACCTAGAGCGATGTCGCAATCTTGGCAGTCGAACAACATAGCGCCAGCAAAAGCATGAATAAAATACGTATAGCAAGATATAAATTGCTAGACGAAGTGTCTTAGGACTGTTCATAATTGAAGAAACGACTGCTGGAATCCACGCCGGGAGGCTAAGCCAGATGGCAGCAGTAGTGTAACGGGTTGTAGACGATGTTAGAAAAAACCATATCATGACAATGACATCTAATGGGAAAAAAACGCGGGCTTGAATAGGAAAGTATTATAAGAATAGAGGAATGGAATTGATGATATTGTACAACAGAAGCGAGTAGAAAATTATGAGGGGTACTATCCATTTCCAGGCCGGAGCGGGAGGGGACGAAGAACCGAAAATGTATAGCAAGCCAACGATGATTGCAATGAACCAGGAGGGATAAAAGAATTTGGTGAAGCGGCTCTCCCGATAACTCCAACAATCCGGGTAGCTTAGAATATCTGGTGAGTCGAGTGTTGGACCATCTTCGGCCATGATGCGCAAAGACTGTCAATATAACTGCTGGGTTGGACGTAGAATGAAAAAAACGAGACGGAGATGCACGGTGAGGGGGAAAACATGTGTCTCACCGGTAACGGAGAAACCCGCTTGCGCCACAACTGCAGCATGAGGGCGCAGTGCTAAAAGTGATCCATTCAATGATGTGATCCGCTCAATGGTGGATTATGTTAAACAAAAGCTCAATAACCGACTTTTCTATTAGCTTCGTTAAACTAAAGTGTTTACTATAGTAGCGCTTTCGGTCCGAAGAATTTACGGGACAGCGACAATGCCTGATCCTGGACGGCCCCAGCCTCCGGCCCGATCGCGCTACCCAGCGCCCGGTCGATGCGCCTCAAGCCCTCCTCTAGGTAGGTGGTAGGGTGCGCAAACACAATGCGGAACATGTCATCAGACTCGCTGTCAAAGTCTCCCCCCCACGCCAGGTAAACCTTCTGCTGCCGCAACGATTCCTTGACCTTCTCGGCTGCCTTACCCTCGTCGACCGCCTCCAACGCCTCGATCGCGGTCCGTCGACTTGCAGGCTTAGGGTGCCGCCGCCGCCGATATGCCTGGCCGAGGTCTGCCCACACAAACAGGGCCGCGTGCGTGTCCGCCATGAAGGGAATGTCGTGCCGCTGCAGGAAGTCGGTGGTGAAAGCGAAGGCGCTCGCCAGCCGCCGCCGGTTCTCTGCTAGGTACGCCGTCGTAAAAGTGTCATCTTCCAGCATTTGCGCCACGACGTGGTCAGCGATGGACGACGCGTACGAGTAGATGGCAACCGAGCCTAAAGCCGCCCGCAGCTCCCTGTTGCTAGGCGAGATGAGACAACCCATCCGCCACCCATTGGCCCCAAAGTCTTTGGAGACGCCCCACAACACGTGCACCAGGCTGGGATCGATCAAACCCTCGAGATCCAGAGACAACACCGAGGTGAAGATCGGCACGCGCCACACAGACAAGGCGTAGACCTCGTCGCTCACAAGATGTAGTTTGTACTTGGAGCAGAGAGCCAGCAACGCTCGCAGAACATGGCGTGGGTAGCAGCGGCCCAGCGGGTTGTGTGGCGAGCATAGGAGCACACCTTTGACGACCTGGCCCTGCCGTTGTGCCTCAAGGAGAGCCTGCTCGTAGCATTCGACCGCCGCCAAGCTCAGAGGGTTCACGTCGCCAAACGTGACGGGCACCGTCCGCACATGCGGCCGCTGGCACAATGTTATCTCTCCATAGTATGGCCGGCCCAAAAGGAAGGCCTCGCCTTCGTCGGCCAAGGCCCATGCCGAATGTTCGAGCGCACTGGAAACGCCGTTGGTGACTATGATTTGCGAGGCTTCCAAGGGCCGATGGGTTTCAAGCTGTCGACTCAGAAATTTGGCTAATGCTTGTCGCAGCCGTTGACTGCCCGTTGGGCCATCCTGATACGAGATAACACTGCCGTACAAATTGATGTTGTTCTCCAGGAAATGCTTCAGCTCAGCTTGCATCAGCTTGTTTTCTGCCACACCTAGGTCCACAGAACCCTGTGGGTTGTCATGTGTCCATGGATCCCTCATTACATCCCACATCTTGTTGAATGTACTGTGGGGAACTTGCTCCTGAGCTCGTTGCGAAAGCATGACGTATGCACAGTGTTGAGGCTTTTGCGGAGCTTTTTGAACAGAGGTGAGTTTGTAAAGAATACATAAAGATGCCCTTGAAAAATATCCCTCTTACTGTGCCATGCAGCGAAAATATCGTTTAAGGGCAACTAGGAGGGCGCACGTGTATTAGGGTAAAGCATGTATTGGAACAAAATGCGAACATACTTTATTAGTTGCTGGGTAGCTGCGCCCAGCTAGTGTCCGAAGTACGAGACCGAGATCAGCTATGTGGATGTGATTGTCACGGTAGCTAGCGTAGTTCCCTGACATCTGATAATCTAGGATGTCAGCCCGAACATCTCGCCACCTAGTAACCGCTTAAATGAGCTGCACAGGTCTCGCTAGCGCACAAGCCTAGTCCTGGATAGAGGTGGTGTAACTGGTAGGGAAGCTAGCAGGCCCAATCGCAATAGCTCGCCGATCACCGCAAAGCGGAGGGACATACAGGGCCCTAACATGAACGGGTTCGTAGCGTCGTAGAGGCTAATGTGGCAACTAGCTCGTGCGTAGAATGTTATAGAAGTGTAATTTTCTACATAATTTATATAAAAGATTATTTAATTAACATTACTATTATATTACTACTTTATACAGCAACTACCTACTTTAATTACTACCTAGTCATTGTTTTTCGCTAGATTCGCTAGATTCGCTAGTCTCGCTAGTCTCGCTAGTCTCGCTATTCTCGTCTAATTCGCATAAATTACTCTACTTACTCTATCTACTCTATCTACTCTATTTATTTTACCTACTAGATATACTATATCTGCCTAATTTACTAGAATTACTACATTTTATTTGCCTTAATAGCAGGCAGCTAGTAGACAGCTCTATTTGCTACAAATAAATTTTCGCCTACGCCTTGGCAAACCCAAGTTTTCGTAACGTAGAGGGTCTTTAAAAACCTACAGAGATCGCTTAGGCATATTACCAATAGGATTGACACAGGAGAATATATTACTTATCGTTAAAACAGGCGTATTTTAATTAAAGTAAGCGTTGTGTTGATGAGCGCGAAGCGCGGGGAACCGGCCTTAGTCACTAGCTTATTTCCTACTTTCAACTTCCTGCGAGAGCAAGTCTATGCCCCGTCTTGGTGCGAAGGCGCCCTTACCGCCACTTCGGTTCCGGTCCCCACCCAATGACGTGCAGTCGTAGCCGAGATCTAATGACCAGGCACGAAGGGACTGCATGATACCGGTAATGTGTCGCGCATGGTGCAACTGATCGACGCTACAGGGGGTAGCAAGAACGGGTTCCCTGTGAGACCGAAACGCTTAGGCCATCGAAACACAAAAGCTTCTTTACTCCAATAGTAAGTTGCATATGTTTTCAGAACCGCTTCATGACTGTACATGTAGTAGGCTCAAGGCGGCTAAACGCCCACCAAGCTACCTAGCTAGTCCTGGCTCGTATGTAAAATACACTGTACTGTAACAGATTCGATAAGTTTCGATGGACTGAGGCGTTTCGAACCAATAGGGAACCCGTTCTTGCTACCTCCTGTAGTATCGGGCCGCACCACGCCACAGATGGGGGAACATGAGGGGATGGGCAAGGGTGCGCCAAGCTTCCCCTCCAGCTCAGAGATTTCAAGGCTTCCACCAGTCATCTCGTTATGAACCGACGAATGACAATCTAAGATATTCCAAATACAACCCCCTCCCATGAACGAGCTACTAGCGCGGTCTATGTGGCTTTCATACAAATCGATAAGTCTCCATACAAAATCTGTCTGTGCAGGAGAATACGCTAGCAGCCCCGTTCATGAGTCCCCCTTGTAGAGTGCCCACATCTGATCTGCGCTTCCTGTATCCCCTCATCGGCGATCACTCTCATCTAACATGCATTTCTTGCATTCGCTCATCTGTTGGTATCCCCATCTGGCCGGCCCCTACTATATCCCCTCATCGGCGATCACTCTCATCTAACATGTATTTCTTGCTTTCGCTCATCTGTTGGTATCCACATCCGACCGGCCCCTACTGTATATGAACCTTCAGGCATTCCTTGCAGTATCAATGCAAAGAGTCCCGTGTTTTGTCCATCAAAGACCCCGCCAAGGCCTGACACGTTCTGATTAGCAATTATTTCAAAATAGCCCTTCATGAGAACCAGGGAGTTTGACTTCGAGTGGGACCCTCAGGCCATGCCCCGAGATCCCGTCCAGCTACGAGGCAAAAGTCGCGAAAGCGGCAAGATGCTGGTACTCGATCGCTCCACTGAGTCCACCGAGCATACCGTCTTCTCCCGCATCTGTGACTTCTTCCGGGCCGGCGATCTTCTTGTTCTCAACGACAGCTATATGCTCCCCAACACACTGGGGTTTCAAGCCAACGGCACAACCGTGCAGGTGACCGTCTACGGCCACGAGCCCGACAACACAGCTATTGTCGGTATCGAGCCCAAGCAGCCCTGGATCGCGCCCGGAGTCACTCTGACGTCCAGCAACGAGGCCGAGTTGGTATGCAACCTACTCGAGTGCCAGCCCGACGGGCTATGGAAGGCCCGGTACGAGCCCATCGAACTGTTGATGCCGACGTTGGAGTTGTACGGATATCGTCTCGACGAGACCGTCCCTCTGAACCCGGGCCACTGGAAGAACTCACGCAAGGACTACCGCTCCGTCTACGCCAAAACCCCGGGCTCCCTGGAGATCCCGTCCGCCGGACTCCACTTCTCCAACGCGATCCTGAGTCAAGCCGCGGACAAGGGAGTCGAGTTTGCCTACATCACGCTGCACGTGGGCGCCACCGAGACGCTGGCCGTGCGCCACATCAGCGAGGAGGATATTGAGAACCACAAGGTCCGCTCTGAGTACTTCGAGGTCAACGAGGCAGCGGCGGCGCAGATGAGCCGCGCCCGGGCTGAGGGCCGCCGCATCATTGCCGTCGGGACGACCGTTATGCGCACGTTGGAGACGCTAGCGGCCGGCAAGGAGAAGCGGGCCGCGCTGCAGGCCCAGAAAGCGTGGACCGAGCTGTACATCTACCCGGGCTTCGACTTCCGGGCCGTCGACGTGCTGCTCACCAACCTCCACCGGCCGCGTTCGAGCCACATTGTCCTGACTGCCGCCTTTGCTGGCAAGGATTTCGTCATGCGTTGCTACGATGAGATTGCCGAGAGGGGGGATTACGAGTTTGACATGTTCGGCGATAGTATGCTAATCGTGTAGAGGCGAAATAGGCTCGAGAGCTACAGAGTACTCTAGCTACACTAAAATATTAGTAAGATCATTTACTATAACGTATTCTAACGTGGGTGACAAGCGAGTTGGCTACCCGCACCTTTTCACACCTTTGCATCAACGTAACACAACCACGCACTAAAATACTATTAACGTTAATATACCAGCTGTTTAATGTTTAGCAGTGTCTACAGTATTTTTCTCGCATGTGCGTGAGTTATGCCTAAGCTCCTTGCACCTGCTACAGCGTATTGTAGCTCGTTAGCCCTAACCTGATTGCGCTGCCTCCGTACGCCTTTTATCCTCTACCTGCTGCGTAGCAGCTATTTAAGCAGCTTTCTCTGCACCCTCTGCTCCTGCTAGGCTCATGTGCTTCTAAATCTAATTTCCTTTGCGCGCTTTACGCTTTGTAGCAGCCTTGTTAGCCTTCTCTAGGTTATTAACCTTAGCGCGTAGCAACGCAGCTGTATGCATTATTACCTTAGCTAGCTGCAAAGTCTAGGTCTTAGCTAGTAATAGTAAGATAATTTATCTTGCTTTACTTTATATTCTCTACTAAGTTTAGCTATTAAATAAGAAAGGAGGTAAGTAGCTAACTGGTACCTAAAATAGTATAGTTTTATTCTAAGTAACAAGAGATCTATAGTCTTCTTAGTAGCTCTTACGTATAACTCTGTCTTAAAGTCTATAGAGATTAGGAAAAGAAAAAGAAAATAATACTCTGTGAAAAGTAAAGTAGTAGACGGGGAGGGAATAAAAGGAGACTACCGAGATATCTAATAACGCGGTATGATGCTAAAGTTGAGATAAACCCTCTAATGAACGTCTAAGAGCAATACTTGTCGTGCTACCTGGACCGCCGCAGGGACATAGCGAGTAGAAGACAGATGAAGATCAAAAAGGCATTCCCCAGGTACAGGGAACCGCGCGAGACATTTGGGTGATTTAGCAGCCACACAAAGAAGCCTGACCACAGCGGCGCCCCGACAATAGCCGCTAGCGTCTGGACGGTGCGGATGCTTATGTAGAGCCTCTGGACTAGTTCCTTATCGGATAGGGCGCTGGTGGCGAAGGAGCGCAGAGCATCAGACGCGCCCATGCCCGTAGCGGCAACGGCGACACCTACCGCGTAGACCGCCAGCGACGGCGCCGCAGCGATGATCAGGACGCCCGCGATGTTCGCCAACAAACTGCCTACGATGACCGAAAAGTCCACGGCCTCCTTGGTGCGCAGGCGCGGGTGGAGGAAGTACCTCGTCAGCACGGGTAGGGCGAGGAGGGTCACGGCTGAGACGATCTGCTCCATGGCCGTGACCTTGTCGATGTTGGAAATGCCTGTGTGGAAGGTGCCTGACGCCCACTGCTGCGTGGTCATAGAGATGCATGAAGCTAGCGTGGTCCCGAAGTATAGCATCATGACTGGGCGCGTGAACGGATCGCGGACCGTCTGGACGACGAGCTCGATAGAAAGACGGAGATCGACCGTGGCGGCACGCAGCAGCGCGCGGAACATGGTCGGGACAGGCCCCTTCGGCGTCTTGTGCGCCTCCAGGGCGCTGCCGTGTCCCACCACCAGGGAGGAAGAGGCACCGGGCGGCACCGACGTCGCCAGAGCGTTGGCCGACATCAGGGAACGGCACTCCTCCACCGAGGCGTCATCCGTGTCGTAGGTCTGCTTCGGCGCGGGGTGGTCATGAGGAAATAGGGCGACGAGCGGCACCAGCACGACGTAGACGCCGACGATCAAGCCGCAGGTGATGAAGACGTTAACATTGAGGAGGCTGCCGCTGACAAAAGTGCCGAGCGACATGGTCCCAATCAGGATGGCGGTTAAGAGGTTGAAAGTGCCCATCCTGGTAGGGTTCCGCCTATGGTCAGCACAAGGACATTGTGTCTCGGCGGGTGTAGAGCCGTAGCGGAGATGAAAGGGCGAGAGGGCAAACGATGTGTACTCACATGCCGTCCCCAGGCACGCTCTCAGCGACGTAGAGGTAGAGGAGGATCTCGCGCATTGGCAAGCCACCACCAAACAGGTCGAAGATGCAGGAGAGGAGCACCCAGCGGACATCCTGGATACCGTTGTGGAAGTAGACTACGAGGCGGCGCGGCCATTAGCGGGCTGGGCGACGCGGCATAGGGCGGGCCACTTACACACGCTAGCATACCAAGCCATGCGCAAGGCAAAACTGGTCGTATTGAGGAGAAGAACATTCCTCTTGCCGACGATGGATACCAGCCGGGTGTAGATAGGACCAACCAGGAAGCCTGCACGTCATGGTCAACGGGAGAACACGGGATGGCGGAGCCAGCCAAGTTGCGCACCGGTGACGAGGATAGAGAAGTCGAGCGTGACAGAGAAGACGGCAACCTGTGACTGCAGCGTCTCGTTCTTGCACATGGCTTCAGGAACGTCGCCACCGGGGCCCACGACGTCGGGGTCGTGCGCTGTGTAGAAGACGCGACAGAGGGCCTGCTCGATGAGGAAAGTCTGTGAGGCCCTGGTCATGGCGCAGCCGAGGCCGTCGAGAGCCATGGCGAGCATAGCGCACACCAGAACTCGGGCGCGGGTCGACGACATGGCACGACTCTGGTAGGACAGAGAGGGAGAGGTAGGAATGGAGGGATTGGTTGGTCGATGGCGGAGAACTGGTCGGGGCATTGAAGGGGGCGTGGGGGGGGCCAGTTACAAAGGGCAACTAAAATAACTTTGTTTGTGACGTGAAATTCATAGAAACGGTAAAGTGATTTTGCATTAACTGTTGTGGGGAGTACAGACGAGAGCTAGTATATAGGAAAAGTTCCGGTCACGTGGTATTTTCAACAAGGTTCACGCTTGACATGGGTTCGAACGTTAGAAAACGTTTGAGGCGCAAAAATACGCTATAAATAGAAGATTTCGAGGTATTTGAGCTAGGCTGTAAGTCGATCACCGCCCTTGTCGTCTTTACACTTTTGAGCAACCCTTTTGAAGTCATCTGGATGGAGCATCTGGCCTATATACTCGGATAGCTCTTGGAATGTCCCGGAGTGCACTCCGCTCCGGGAACTCGTTCCACAACAACTCTCCTTTGCTGTGATGGCAGGATCTAACTAGGTTCGCACCCCAAGAACTACCAATAGCACGCCCGCGTATTCAGGACCTCACAAGCCATGCATGGCATTCTGCATTCATATCAACCAATCTTGCCATCTCTGGGTGCCACGGCGGCGGAGGGCATCGAGCGGGTCGCCCTCATCACAAATGCCCAGCATCTTATCCGTGACGTACCCCGCAAGCTTCTGTGCCTCTGTCGACCACGACTCCACCTCTTCCTGGGTATAGCACGCGAAGTCGCTCGCCTAGGCATCGGATCAGTACCACGTCGAGCCTGTAGCGGCATGTCGGGAGGGCACGGTTACCTCGGGTCGGACCCACGAGCGGCAATAGAAGATCGCATACATGGTCCGTGGATCTGGCGTCGTGTTAGCGCCCCCTGCATGAAGCGTCGAGGTCAGGAAGAGGAGGGCCTCGCCACGCGACAACTCCGCTGTCGCAATTTCATGCTCTTGGGCTCTTCTCGCATCCTCCCAGAGGTGGGAACCGGGTACGACCTTGGGACGAATAGGGCACGTCAGTAGATGCCTGACGGGAGTGACTACCGTGCACGCGCTGGAAGGAGGAAAGAGGGAGTATTCATCTGTTCCTTACCAACGTGGCCCCGTTTGCATGGGTGGTGTCAACGGCAGCGAGCAGCATCCCGATGCCCAAGTCGGAACCCAGGCGATAGCCCGTCTGCTCTTGGCTGGTGTGGACTTTCTGCCAAATGGCGTCATCGCGATGCAAAGGCTGGGCCTCACCACCCTCCAGGATGGTGATGCTGGCCGCCTGGGACAGCATGGCATCGGTACTGCGCTGGCTGGTACTGACGCGATCCACGTCCGCAGGGTTAGTGGTGCGTAAGAAGTGGTTGACAATAGCCAGGAGATAAGGGTTCAGGCACCACTGCTCTCTTGCCGTCGCACTGCGCCCGAAGAGCAGCCCAGCATGCATACGGCCTCTGTAGCGTGTTTTCCACCCCTAGATGCAACATCTGTCAGTAGGTCGCCGTGTGTGTTTGTCGTCCACTTGCCTTGTCTCCCATTCTAGACTCCATTACTTCTCGAACATCTTGGTATACCCGATCGAGTTCGTTTGGGGATGCGAAGTCGGTAAGAATCACGCCGCCATCCTTCTCAATCACCTCGATGGCCATCTCCGGAAGGCTGAGAGGGACCCGTCGTAACATGGTGAATGCGGAAGCAGGAATGAATACAAACCGACCTGAACCGTAGGATCCAAGAGAATCTGTTAGGAGCACTAAGGAGCGGGCTAACGCAGTAGTATTTAAGTATCTACTACATGTTTTTAATAGAGTTAAGGTTTAAAAAGTTAATCAGCTAAAAAGCTTTTAGAAATCTCTTAAGCCTAAAAGGTAGCTGTTATAGCGTTTAAATAGTAGATAAAGAAGTTATTATCTATATAAATAAAAGGCCTAAGTGTCTCTTTTTCTCTTTTTTCTTATATACTCGTTGATCTCTTAGAAGGATAAAATTAGAGGTAGAATATATTGAAGATTAATTTTTAAGCTAATAATTTAGTGTCTTTAGCGTTATAAGTAGATTATAAGTGACTAGATAAATAGTACATAACAAATAGTAAAAAAGGCACCTTAACAATACATAGAAAACCTTATATAACGTAAGTAACTTTTTCTAGCAGCTTTATAAGGTTTCTATGCACGAGCCAGTTGCCACGCTGGCCCTGCGACGCTACAAACCCGTTCATGTTAGGGCGGCGCCTCAAGCGAATACCAGCCTCTGGGCTCTACGCCAAGCACGGGCAGAGGTTAAAACACGGCACAAACTGTGCGCCCCGCTGAATGTCTTGCATGCCCCAATAAATGTCCTGCATGCCCCACTCCATCGCTGTCGCAATAGGTGTAGTGTCAGCCATGCACGCAGCATGCATTATCTGTGATAATAAAGGACAGTAATGGGGGAGTTTGAATATTTAAGGGCTCGCTCCCGGTGCATTGCTTGCTCAAAGATGGCCTGTTAGACGACGCGAGAAACACTTCAGACCAGAAAATACACCCTTCCACCGACGAGTGACGGCTAAAGAAATACCAGAGGACGACGCCGGTCCTACAAGAAACACTACGGAAATAATGGCTACGCCTGTAGCTGAAGTGGGCGCAGCCACGGCCCAGGACGTGACCCGGTATCATCTGTACAATGACCATGTTGACCGCGTAGACGCATCGTCCCGAGCGCATGACCTGATCGAAGCGCACATGATCCGGGAACCGTCAGCGCCGAGCGTGTGCGCCTGGGACGGCGGGTGGACATATGAGGAGCTCGACCGGCTTTCGTCAGCTCTGGCAAGCCGGCTGGTGGCATGCGGCGTGGGGTGCGAGGACTTTGTTCCCCTGCTTGTGCCCAAGTCGAAATGGACCGCCGTCGCCGTGCTCGCCGTGGTCCGGAGCGGCGCCGCCTTTGTGCTTCTGGACGAAGCGCACCCGCAGCACCGACTACGCGAGATTTGCGCCGAGATGCGTGCCACCCTGGTCGTCGCTGCCGAGGACCTGCACAGCCGGGCCCGCCAGCTGGTTGACAGCGGCCCGATCCTCGCAGTGGGGGCGTCGTCCCTCACATCTGAGGTAGCCGATGACAAGGCTTGGCGTGCGGTGCCCGTCACCGGGGCCAACGCGCTCTACGCCGTCTTCACCTCAGGCTCTACGGGCCGGTCCAAGGGCGCCGTGGTCGAGCACGCCTCGCTCTGCGCTGCGGCCTTGGCGTCAGGGCGCGTGCTGGGCATGAGCGCTCAGAGTCGGGCCTTTCAGTTCGCCTCGTTCGCCTTCGATCCCACCATCATGGACTTCCTCCGCACGTGGATCCATGGCGGCTGCGTGTGCATCCCCTCGTCACAGCAGGCCAGGGACGACGTCGCCAGTGCCTTCACGGCGCTGCGGGCCAACATGGCCAGTTTGACGCCCTCGGTAGCCCGGCTGCTAGACGCCGAAACGCTCCCGGGCCTGCGTGTGCTTGAGTTTGCGGGCGAGCCCATGCTCCCAGCCGACGTGGAGAAATGGGCGGACCGCGTTGTCCTTGTCAACGCGTACGGCAACGCTGAATGCTCTGTATACTCCATCATGCGGTCCCCGATGCGCCGTGACCTCCCTCCGAACAATATCGGCTACCCTGTGGCCTGCGTTGCGTGGATCGTCGACGAGACGGACGCTAACATCCTGCTCCCGCCTGGGCAGGCTGGCGAGTTGGTGCTCGAAGGACCCGGAATCGGCCGTGGATACCTCCACAACGCCGCTATGACAGCCGCGTCTTTCATCATCGATCCAACCTGGCTGGCCACGTTTCGGGGCGTCACGCCGCGTGGGACGCGCCTGTACAAGACTGGCGATCTGGCGCGGTACGAACAGGACGGGTCGCTTCTGTGCCTGGGCCGTAAGGACACACAGACCAAGATTCGCGGGCAGCGCGTTGAGCTGAGCGAGGTCGAATGGCACATTCGGGGCCAGCTCGAGGCCGACGACGAGGTCGTCGCTGAAGTAGTTCGCTGGCACGGTGCCCGCGACGGCCGGGCGGCGCTCGTGGCCTGCGTTCGGCTCCATCATGCTTCACGCGCCGACGAGAGACCTCCGGAGCAGCAGGGCGAGCTGCTCGCTCCGCCCAGCGAGGCCTTCCGCCGCAAGATGGAGGACGTGGAGCGCGTCCTCCAGTCCCGGGTGCCCGCGTACATGGTGCCCAGTGCCTTTGTTGCGCTGCAACGTGTGCCTCTCTCCCTCTCAGGCAAGACAGACCGCAGGCGTCTTCGAGATCTTGTTGCTAAGACACCTTGGGCTGAGGTGGAAGCTTATATGCTGGCGAGGACAGAAGACCCGCCCCTTTCACTAACCACCGAGGGGGAGCGCCGGCTTCGAAACGCCTTTGCCCATGTTCTGGGCATCGAGGCAGAGAAAATTGGCCTCTACGATTCTTTCTTCCGTCGCGGCGGCGACTCGATCCTGGCGATGCAGCTAAGTGCCCACTGTCGTGGCCAGGGGTTGTCCGTCACGACACAGGAAGTTTTCCAACACCAAACCATCGCGTCCCTGAACGACGTCATCGGGGCACAGATAGGCCAACCTTTCCCACTATCTTCAGCACAGCACATGCTGATTCAGAGACATGAGCGCGCGGGGGACGAGATTCGCCGAGATTCAAGCCTCCATGGTTCCTGTGTTATGCGCGTGCCTGAATTCCTCCATGTAAGCCAGCTTGAGTCGGCATTGCAATCCCTCATCCGCCGGCATCCTGTTCTCCGGACTACCTTTGTTGTAGGCGCAGACGGACATAGGGCGCAAGTAGTGAGAGACTCGCCCCATGGCTGTTATTTGTGTGTACCGGTGCATGTCCCTGCGGCCAAGGCAGGTGTCGACCAAACCGAGTGGGATCCGCATTTTGAGCGCCTGAATCTTCGCGACGGACCGTTACTTCTGGCCCAGCTCGTCAGTGTGGAAGGCACTGGGTCCCAGTACCTGCATCTGGCAGCGCCTGAGGTCGTGGCCGATCATTCGTCGTGGGACATCATCGCCCGCGACATCTGTAAGTATCTAGAGTCACGTGACGCACTAACACACATCGCTACAGGGTCATTCCAGTCGTGGTTGGTCGCGAAGTCGCCGCCATTGGCGATTGAAGCCATTGAGGCAACGCACATACTACCTTCGCTGTGCGGTTTCGGGGACACGCGCGCGTCGACTGGTCCACATCCTCCTGACAGGCCTTCGGTCCAGTTCGAGCTGGATGCGGGGACAACCACCAGATTATGGAAAACGGGCGCCGAAGCCCTTCGTGCCGATCCCAAGGAGTTGTTTCTGGGGGTTCTATTCCATTCATTGCAGTCCATCTTTTCGGATCAAAAGGACGTGTTTGTTCTTGTGGAACATGATGGGCGAACGCGCCATGTCGCGCACGAGGTAGGTCAATTTACTACGTACACATCGCTGATCCTGTCGTCAACAGATACAGACTTGCTTGGCGTCGTGGGTCACGCAAAAGATGCCTTTCGAGCCGCGTCCAGGAGGCATGACCTCAGCAGCATGCGGGCTGGACAGACATCCATCGTCCTGCACTGGAATACTAAGGGGGCTTTGTCAGCATCTGCCACCGAGTCTGAGACCGAGATGCGCCGACTCTTCCGACCATCGCTCCTTTGGACAGGACATGAGCCTCCAGCACCACGTCTCCAGCCGGGCACCCTCGACATGACGGTGACGTACACACAGGAATTCCCATCCCTCCGTGTCCAGCTGGTGAATGCCCAAGAAGAGTTAACCGAAGAAGGTGTACGCCAGTGGTTTGAATGTTGTCGGACCTCGCTGGTCGAGTTTCCACGGCAATGGGGCGAGGTCCAGCTCCAGCCACAGGTCAGTGACTTCCCCCAGCTCGACATGAGCCAAGAAGACTTCAGGTCTGTGATCGACGACCTCGCACAGAACCGTGGGCTGGGCACACGCGACATCGAAGAAATATACCCAACTGCATTTATACAGCAGGGCATGCTGCTCAGCCAGGCGCGCCACCCCTGGACGTACCACTCCTCCACCACCTGGGCAGTGCGGTCACGCGACGGGCATCCAGTTGACCTGGCCCGGCTACGCGATGCCTGGGTGAAACTAACCGTGGCTCACTCCATTCTGCGGACAATATTTGTACAAGCCCGTGATGGGGCGTATTATCAAGTGGTCCTGAAACATCCTCGCCTAGCCATCATGGCGCGCCACCTCGATGGTAAGCTTTCCGCACCGCCCAGGAACGAATGGGACGAAGACGAGAAGCCGATACTTCCATGGAAGATTAAACTCGTGGCCACTGAATGTGGCGAGATGGTAACTTGTGAGCTCCACATCAGCCACGCCCTCATGGACGGCGACTCGATGCGTGTGCTGGTTCGTGATGCCGGACTGGCGTACGATGGAGGCCTCCATGCCCTGGAACCTCCACAGTATGGCCAATACATTGAGTACCTGCGTCAGGTCCCCCAAGGACGTGCCCTCGAGTACTGGAAGACCTACCTTCGGGACACGGAGCCTTGCCTCTTCCCCTTCTCCGACAGCATCGAGCCCCAGGCTGCCGTCGAGCCCCTCCAAGACATTGAGATCGTGCTGGACGACGCTTCGCGCCTCCGCCAGTTCTGCGATACTGAGGGCGTGACGCTATTCAATGTCATACAACTCGCTTGGGCCGTTGTGCTCCAGTGCTACACAGGAAACGATGCCCCCGTATTCGGTTATCTGACTTCGGGTCGCAACATCCCCGTGGATGGCGCCGAGGATATGGTCGGGCCACTGATCAACATGCTGATCAGCCGGGTCGATCTGGATCGAGGCGTCGGCGTCAGGCATGGTCTCGCGCATTGTCGTGACCGTTTTACGGAAAGTCTTCCCCACCAACATTGCGCCTTGTCCGACATCTACCGTGCGCTAGGGCATTCCGGTGCTGGGCTTTTCAACACCATTATTACCTATCAGAAGGCTTTGCCCGTGGAGGCCAATAAGAGTATCGAATTTGAACAGATTCGGGACCAGCAACCCACCGAGGTAAGTCACCGCCGCGCTCCTCACGATAGATCAGATGGAGTGCCTAGAAATACCCGGCTGACCCAACATGCACATAGTTCGACATGGTCGTGAATGTCATCGCCTCCCGCGATACGATCGACATCTCTCTCATCCATGGAGTTGGAAAGCTTCCGGCCGCCATCTCAAGCAGTCTCGGGCGCACATTCAGCACTGTCATCGCGGAAATCGTCGCGCGTCCGGATGCTAGCGTGTCCGAGCTGAACCTCGTCAGCGCCCCCGACCTGGTCCGCATGCTCTCCTGGAATAGCCCGCCTGCCACGCCCGTCAATGAGCCCGCACAAGACCAGATCCAGAGAATGTGCCTCAAATCCCCCGAGCGGCTGGCCGTCGATGCTTGGGACGGTGCCCTGACATACCATCAGCTGTGGGACCACGCCACCCGTCTTGCTGCCATTCTGCGGTGCCACGGCGTGGAGAGCGAGATGCCCGTTCCCATATGTCTCGAAAAATCGGTTTGGGGGCCAGTCTGTATGTTGGCGGTCTTGCTGGCTGGCGGAGTCTGCGTCCCCATCGACCCTAAGGCGCATGTTGAGCGAGTGCAAGCCATCATCGAGGAGACATCGCCATCTATCATCCTGGTTTCGCCCCAGACTGCCCAGACCGATTTTGGTACCCCTTCCAGGAGAGTCGTTGTATCGTCCGACATGCTCACCCTCTGGTCAAATCAGGAGGATGCGACTACAACGGCCCATGTGCGACCCGAGAGCGCTGCTTTCTTGCTATTCACCTCGGGGAGTACGGGTCGTCCCAAGGGCATCATCATCCAGCACGACAGTCTCAGCACGACACTCCGGGAACAGCGGGTCCGTCTGCTCATGGACTCAGCGTCACGAGTCCTGCACTTCGCGTCCTATACCTTCGACGCCAGCGTTTACGAAGTACTTACCACCCTCACCGCAGGAGCATGCATCTGTATTCCGTCTGAAGCCGCGAGAGTGAACGACCTGCCTGGATTCATCCGCGATAGTCAGGTCAACTGGATGATATCCACACCGTCGCTTTTCCGCTTGTTCAAGCCCGAGACCATAACTAGCGTGCGCACAGTCAGCCTGGCGGGAGAGGCCATACCGCAAGACATCATCGACCTCTGGGTAGGTCGGGTTCAGCTGTTCAATGCCTATGGCCCAGCCGAGTGTACCATCTGCACTACTCACAAGATCGAAGCCGATACATGGATTCCTGGCACGATTGGACGCCCTGCCGGCGGAGAGGCATGGGTGGTGGATCAGTTTAACGTCGATCGACTCGTGCCGGTGGGCGCGATAGGAGAGCTGCTTTTTCAGGGCCCTGTTGTGGCCCGCGGGTATTTCCAACGACCGGATGCCACAGAGAAGGCCTTTCTACCAAGGCGGACACCATGGCTACCCGCTTCCTTTTTCGAGGGTCGAGGTGCCCTATATCGGACGGGCGATCTAGTGTCCTACAACGCCGACGGGACTTTGCGCTATCTGGGACGCAAGGACGCGCAGATCAAGCTTCGCGGGCAGAGGATCGAGTTGGAGGGCATCGAGTTCCAAATCAGGCGCCATCTTCCTACCGACCATATGGTTGTGGTGGACGCCGTTCAAATGGATGACCAGACCACTACTAAGGCTCTGGTTGCTTTTGTCCAGCCAGGATCGGGAAGCGAGGGTGGTGGAGTGGAGCTGATGGCAGCTGAAGAGAGCTTCCGCGCTCTGGTTCATGAGGTCAAGGCTAAGCTTGTTACTGCCGTGCCCAACTACATGATTCCCCAGCTGATGATTCCCGTTACGCGGATTCCCATGTCCAGGACAGGCAAGACCGACCGCCGGATCCTGCGGGAGGCGGTGTCGGCACTATCACGTGCAGACCTTGAGAGACTGGTCCACGGGAAAGACGGGCCAAAGCCGCAGCCGACTACACCGGCGGAAGAGGCGATGCAGCGTCTGTGGGCCGCTGTTCTCGGCCGGCCGGCCGGGGCTCTCGGGATCCAGGACGACTTCTTCCAGGTTGGTGGGGACTCAATCATGGCTATGAAGCTAGTGGGACTTGTGCGTGCCCAAGGCTATTCCCTGGCCGTCTCGGACGTCTTCAACCGGCCCACAATGGCTGGTCTGGCGGCAGGACTGGAGGAAACCGCGCCTCTGTCAAAAGGCCTACAGTATGTCCCTTACAGTCTCGTACCCCCAGACAACCGGACCCAGACACTACGGGAAACGGCTATGGAGAGTTGTGGTGTGGCATCGAATGTGCTCGAGGACATCTACCCGTGCACGGCGCTCCAAGAGGGCCTTATGAGTCTCACCATCAAGCACCAAGGCTCGTATGTTGCACAGTATGAGTATGAACTCGGCCACGACATAGACTCTTCTCAGATGGCGAATGCCTGGGATACCGTAGTGGCGGCAAACCCTATCCTGCGAACCCGAATTATACAAGCCCCATCGGGCCGTTTGTACCAAGTCGTGCTGAAGCACGTCACCGCCTGCCGTCTCCAATTCTCTGGTCTTGAGGAAGCGAAAAGGGAAGCAAGGGAGCAACAGATTGGTCTAGGAACGCCTCTGATGCGGTGCTACGTGGCTATCGAGGGTGCTATGGCCCGATTTGTGCTCACCATTCACCATGCTGTCTACGATGGCTGGTCCATGACGCTTCTACTGGAACAGCTGGAGTCGGTCTACATGGGCCTACAGCCGAAGATTCAGTCCTTCACGGGATTCATAGACTACGTCGGCCGTCTGGATCCTGCAGTTTGCCGTCAGTTCTGGCGGACCTACTTCGAGAGCATCGACACTGTCTCGTTCCCTACGCCGCAGGGGCGCGACTACCATGCCCTGGAGGCCGCTAAAATGCAACTCATCGAGCAGAGGCAGGATATACCGGCGGCATGCTCCCGTTTTACTCTCTCGACCATTGTCCGTCTTGCATGGGCCCTCGTCCTTGGGAAGCACACGGACTCCCACGATGTCGTATTCGGGGCCACCGTTGCCGGGCGCAGCGCTCCTGTAGACGGCATAGAGGAGATGACTGGCCCGACCATCGCCACCGTCCCACTGCGGGTACAGATCCGTCCCTCATTCACTGTGGAGCAATGTCTAGAAGACGTGCAGAGACAAACGATCGCCATGATCCCCTACGAAGGAACCGGGCTGCACATGATCCGGGCCATCAGTGCGGACGCCGCTATAGCATGTCAGTTCCAGAACCTACTCGTGGTTCAGCAACAGGGGAGCTTCTACCAGCCTAAACTATTGCATGAGGTGCACCGGTCCACAGACAATATTGCTGCCATCAATACCTACCCTCTGACGCTGTTGTGTAATCTGAACGGAGACCATGTTCTGACACAGGCCTCTTTCGACCCACAAGTACTGGGTGCGGCCAAGGTCCAACTTCTCGTCAGCCAGTTTCACAATGTCATCGTCCAGTTGCTTGGCCCCCTGTCTCTTTCCGTGGCCAAGATCGCATTGGACGGAGCAGAGACGCTGCACCAGCTACAATGCTGGAACGTACACATACCGCCCACGGTAGATGCCACGGTAGATGCCCTCATTGGATCCCACTTCGAGAGCCGACCAAAGGCGCCCGCAGTTCATGCCTGGGACGGAGACTTGTCGTACGGGGAGCTGAATCACCTGTCGGCGCAACTGGCCTTGAATCTCGTGCAGAGGGGTGTCGGTCCCGAGGTCATAGTCCCCTTGTATCTGGAGAAGTGCAGATGGACGCCCGTGGCCATAATGGCAGTCCTCCGGGCGGGCGGCGCGTTTGTCTTACTGGACCCGGCCCATCCACCCGACCGCCTGAAAAGTATCACTTCCCAGCTAGATGCAGCTGTTTTGCTGTCCATGAGCACGCTCTCATCGACCACCCAACATCTCGCTTCCGATGTCCTCTATCTGGACCAGCTGGACTGGAACGACGCCCACGACGACACGCCGGTGACACCGCCACACAGGACCGGGACCCGGAACAGGCTGTATGTCGTTTTCACTAGTGGCACGACCGGGACCCCCAAGGGCGTCGTTATCGAACACGGCGCCTTCTTAGCCAGCATGTTCGCCGTCCAAGATACCCTAGGCCTAGGACCCTCCACACGGGCCCTGCAGGCGGCGGCCTACGCGTTCGACGTCGCCATCTTCGACCACTTGGCCGTCCTTCTGGCGGGTGGCTGCTTATGCATCCCTCGCACGACGCACATCCAAAGTGACCTGGGTGGTGCCATCAAAGAGCTGCAGACCGACTACACCATGATCACACCATCAATGGCTGAGCTCTTGCGACCCGAAGATGTCCCTGGCCTGCGCACATTGGCTCTTATAGGCGAGCCCATGATGGCGGGTTTGGTGGCCACCTGGGCCGACCGCGTCAAGTTGGTCAACACGTACGGCCCGGCCGAGTGCTCCGTCATCTGCTCCGTCTTGGCGACCGTCCGCCGCCAGGGCCACCACCCCGCCAACATCGGCTTCGCGACCGGCAGCGCGAGCTGGGTCGTGGACAAGGATGATCACGAAGAGTTGGCACCTATGGGCACGGTGGGGGAGCTGCTGGTCGAGGGTCCGATTCTAGCGCGCGGGTACCTCCACGACGAAGCCAAGACGCGGGCCTCATTCATCCTCGATCCAGAGTGGACGCGAAGGCTGCTCCCAGCGCGCGGCCCCCGCCGGTTTTACAAGACCGGCGACCTGGTCCAGTACCAGCCGGAAGACGGATCGCTGCTCTACATCGGCCGCAAGGACACGCAGGTCAAGATACGCGGTCAGAGGATCGAGCTGGGCGAGATAGAATACCGCGTCAGAGATGGGTTTCCTGAGGCTGTGCGCCTGGTCGCAGACGTTTTTACGCCGGCGGGCGAGGGGTCCACGCCCATCCTCGCGGCTTTCGTCCAGATGGCCCCTGAATTTGCAAGCCTGATGGGCGCGCCGTCCGCTCACCCGCCCTTCGCCTCGGTTACGGAGGCGTTTATCACCTGCGTAGAGTCTGTACTGGCGCGCCTGCGCGAGACGCTGACGGCGGCCATGCTGCCGGCCGTGTTTTTTCCCGTCGTGCAAATCCCACTCGCTGCGACAGGCAAGGCCGATCGCCGGAAGCTCAAACAGGCGGCCTCGCGCTTCACACAGGCTGACGTTCGCCGGTACATGTTGGCAGAAAAGAGTAAGCGGCCCCCGGCCTCGGCTACGGAGAGGTTGATTCAGTCTATCTGCGGCCGCGTGCTCAAGATGTTAGTTGAAGACATCGGGATGAATGATAGCTTCATACAGCTCGGCGGGCACTCGATCTCAGCAATACATTTCACTGGCCATGTTCGATCTGCCGGCTGGGCCGTGGAACTGGCGCATGTCCTCAGCGAACCCACGCTGGCTGACCTGGCGGCCAAGTTGCGTCCCAGTAAGACCACGGCGGCTTTGACGTGTGTTGCCCCTTTTAGCCTTGTGGGCGATCAGGAACATGTATCTGACATGCGGCGTCTGGCAGCTGACGCCTGCTCCGTGGCCGTCGACGACATCGAGGACGTCTACCCGGCCACGGCGCTCCAGACAGGCCTGCTGGCCTTGAGCCTCAAGCGTCCGGGCTCCTACCAAGCCCACATCCACCTGAAACTCGCGGCCCATGGCGACATCGAGAAGCTCAAGCGGGCATGGGAAGCCACTGTGGAAGCACACTGTATCCTGCGCACCAGGTTCTTCCAGGGCGCTGATGGCGAGTTATACCAGACCGTCGTCAACACCGGGGTGCTGTGGCACGCAGCAACCCGTAGCGATGACGGTATCCCCAAAGCAGCTCGCCTTACAGTGACTCTAGGCGACGCGCTTACCCGCGCCACCGTGGTCCAGGAACCCGGACCGGCCCGGGCCGTGTTGGTGCTCACGCTACACCACGCACTATACGACGGCTGGTCGCTCCCGTTGCTTTTCCAGGACCTCCAATCGGCGTACCTAGGACATGCGCTGCCCACGTGTCCGTTCAACGGGTTTGTGGCGTACCTAGGCCAAGCCAACGTTGCTGAGATGTCTGATTTCTGGAGAACGGAGCTGCAGGGCCTGTCGTCTGCCCCGTTCCCTGGGCTGCCCACCGTCCAATACGCCCCGTCGGCCACCGAGGTTCTGGAGCATACCTTGGACCACCCCGGTGCGAATCCTCAGTTCACGGCCTCGACGATCCTGCGTCTGGCGTGGGCGGCCGTCATCTCCAGCTACACAGGGCTCGACGACGTCGTGTTTGGCACCACGGTGGCGGGCCGCAGTGCGCCCGTGCCAGGGATTGAGGCCATGACGGGGCCGACCATTGCCACGGTACCGTTTCGCGTGCGCGTTGACCCCACGCAGCGCACACAGGACGCCCTGGAGGCGCTGCGGACGCGCAGCACGCAGATGATCCGGTTTGAGCAGGCTGGACTCCAGCAGATACGCACATGGAGCCCGGAGGCGGCCGTGGCCTGCCAGCTCCAGAGCTTACTCATCATCCAGTGGATGGAGCCGCCAGAGTCCGGCACTGAATCTGCCGACTTTGTCATCGACGCCAAGTCGGCCAACGACGATACGGCGTTCTCCTCCTACGCCATCAACATCACGTGTGAGCTGTTCGCCTCTTCGATCAAGTTCCGCGTAACCTATGATGGTGCTGTCACTGCACCTGGTGTCATGAGCATGATGCTCTTCCAGATGGTACACGCCACATCCCAGATCATGGCCAACTGCCCACTCGTTAAGGACACCTTGACCATCAGCCCTGAAGGGATGGCGTCTGTGTCGCGATGGAATACGATTCCACCCGTTGAACCAAGGTGTGTCCATGATATGATCATGCGCCATAGCCAGAGTACGCCCGACGCGGTGGCGGTGAAGGCGTGGGACGGGCAGTTGACGTACGGGCAACTCGCGGCTTTGTCGTCGCGCGTGGCGGCCTTGTTGCGGCATCATCCCCTAGGCCACGAGCCTATTGTGCCCTTGCTATTTGAGAAGTCCATGTGGACGGTCGTCGGTATTGTTGGTACTCTCCTGGCTGGGGGGGCCTTTCTTCTGCTGGATCCGACCCAACCCGCAGCACGCTTACGTTTGCTATGCGAGGTCGTCAGTGCTAAGGTTGTGATGGCCTCGGAGAAGCAGGCTTCATTGGCCGCCGCTGTGGCCCCGAATGCGTTAGTGCAACTCTGTTCTGATGTGGCAATTTGCGAATCTGTCGGTTCCGAGCACGTAAAAGTGCCGCCTCCTTCAGACCCAAGCCGACTTCTGTACTGTGTCTTCACCAGCGGGTCGACAGGGACGCCAAAGGGCGTTCTAATCGAGCACGCCTCGTTCTGTGCTAGCATCGCCGGTGTGTGTCGCGTCCTTCCCTTCGGTCCGACGACACGCGTCTTCCAGTTCGCCTCATACGCCTTTGACGTTGGCATTACCGACCATCTAGTCCCCCTGATGGTGGGTGGAAGCATCTACATCCCACGGCCGGAGGACATCAAGAACAACTTTGCCGCCTGCTTGCGTGAATCCGAGGCCACGTACCTGGAGCTCGTCCCATCCGTCGCGAGAATGCTGGATAAGGAAGTCACAGCGAGGCTGCAAGTCCTTGCACTGAGCGGCGAAGCGAAGACGGCCGCTGATGTGGAGCGATGGAAAGGCCGCCTCGTGAGCGGGTATGGGCCTGCTGAATGCTCGGCAGCTTCCAACGTCCAGTTTCCTGTCACGGCCAAGGACCACCCACAGGCGCTCGGAGTGGGGACGGGCGGCGCGGGCTGGGTTGTTGATCCCGCCGACGTCGAGCGGCTGGTCCCGGTGGGCGCCGTGGGAGAACTGATCATCGAAGGGCCGATTGTAGGCCGCGGCTATCTGAAGGATCCCGAGCGGACGGCCGCCGCCTTCATAAACCCCATGCAGTGGCTCCAGCGTCTTCGAGGTGATACCAAGCCCCGAGTATACCGCACAGGAGACCTTGTCCAACTACTGCCGGCTGGAGATCTACGATTCGTTGGCCGGAAAGACCATCAGGTGAAAGTCCGGGGTCATCGAGTCGAGCTAGGTGAGATCGAAAATTACCTCCACCCTATGTTTCCCCAGGCGACAAACGTCATTGTTGAGGTTCTCAAGCCGCGCGGACAAGAGGACAAAGCCTTCCTTTCGGCCTTTGTGGACTATCCTAATGAGCATGTCGGTGAGATGGCGCTCTTGCTCCCGAGCCCCTCGTTCCTGGCCGATGTGCAGAAAGCGGAGCGGAAACTTCGGGATACGGTCCCAGCCTACATGATCCCGGCCTTGTTTCTCCCTGTGAGCCACTTCGCGCTGTCAACTTCCGACAAGGTCGATAGGAAAGCGCTGCGAGCGCTAGGCAACAGTCGACCATGGAAAGACCTCCAGGCATACATCAAGACCCGCAGACACAGGCGTGCCCCAGAAACCGAAACGCAACAGGCTCTCGTGATCCTCTGTGCCAAAGTCCTGAACACGAACCCCAAAGAGATTGGCATTGATGATGGCTTTCTTTCACTTGGCGGCGACTCCATCAGTGCCATGTCACTGGTAGCCTACGGAAATGCGCAACACATTCGCCTTACGGTGGCTGATGTACTGAGCCGATCCTCCCTCGAGGAGCTTGCGCTGCGGGTACAGAGAGACAACTCGGTGTTGCCGGTGGTATCGCACCCAGACGAAACGCTCGAGGTGCCCTTCGCCCTGTCCCCAATTCAGAGGATGTTCTTCGCCGGCATGCCCCCCCACTTGCTGAATCACTTCAACCAGAGTTTCTTCGTCGCGCTCACCCAATGTGTCGCGCCAGGCGATGTGCAGTCGGCTGTCCATGTCCTCTTGCGACGCCACGCTATGTTGCGGTGCCGCTTCCACCAGATCAACGGCGAATGGATGCAGACCATCTTGTCCAAGCCGAACGCACCTCTCTTCCGGCTGTCTAGCGTGCCTGATCTCGTGGCTGTCGAACTGAGGGTGTTGGAGACGCAGCAAAGCCTCGACATCAACAAGGGCGTTCTGTTCGCCGTCCACCTTTTCGACATCGAGAACCAAGGACAGTATATGCTATTGGTGGCGCACCACCTGGTGGTAGATCATGTAGCATGGCGCGTCATTCTCGCGGACCTAGAGCAGCTTCTCCATAAGAAGTCCCCGCATGGCATTGGGGATGCAAGGCCTTCTTTGTCCTTCCAGACATGGTGCCATCTTCAGGAACAATTTGTCCGTGAACGCATGCAGCCCCCAAACACCGCTTTAGAGTCCGTAAACGAACAAGGGTCCCTACCGGCAGACTTCCTACGCTACTGGGGCTTGGCGGATAAGGCGAATACCCACGCAGACGCTGTGTCCACTGGCTTCCGCCTGAGCCCGGCAGCGACAATTAGCTTCACCAAGGACGCCAACATCGCGTTCCAGACAAGGCCGGTCGAGATACTCCAGGCGGCCCTTATCTTCTCATTCATACAGGCGTTTCCCGACCGGGCGCCTCCTGTTGTCCACAACGAAGGCCATGGCAGAGAGGCATGGGACGCGTCCATCGATCTCTCACGGACTGTTGGCTGGTTTACGACCATCTGGCCCACGCCAGCGGTGGTACAGCCTGGGCAGAGCCTTCTCGAGGCAGTCAAGCGGACCAAGGACGCGCGCCGCCAAATACCACGCAACGGGTGGGAATACTTTACGACGAAGCTCCTACATACTGAGGGTGTCCAAGGACTAGCACTCCCCCTGGAGATTGTGCTCAACTTTGCGGGGTCTTTCCATGAGCTGGAAGACGAGAATGCTTTGTTTCAATTGCACGAGACCCAATACACGCGATTCGACACGGCAGCCCAAACACCCCGTTCAGAGCTCTTCGAGATTGCAGCCGTAGTCAAACAAGGACGTTTGCAAGTACGCATCTCGTACCACCGAAGCATCTCTTCGGACAGGGTGGAGAAATGGACCAAGGCTTTCCAGGCTGCATTGGAGGAAGCCTGCCATATCCTACCCTCAACCCCAAAGCAGCCCACGCTCGCTGACGTCCCTCTCCTGAATATCGACTACAACGGTCTGGACCAGATGGTCAAGCAGGTTGCCACCGTCTTCAGCACCAATGTCCCGGTCGAGATCGAGGATGCCTATCCCTGTACCGGCATTCAACAAGGCATGCTGCTCAGCCAGGCCAAGAACGCGGCCCATTACGTGACGGGCACCACCTGGGAGGTTCGAGCCCCGGGGGGTTTCGACCGCCATCGGTTCCTCGGCGCGTGGCAGGAAGTGGTCCAGCGCAACCCGGCCCTCCGCACCATCTTTCTAGAAAGTCATGCGGGCCAGGTCTGGGATCAGGTCGTCCTGCGGTCCACGCCAGGGAAGGTCGTCGTCCTGGATGCGCATGGTCCTCCCGCGGCTGAGGACGTCGTGCCGATCACGCCGACATGCCCCTGGCACCTTGTACTGCGTGAGCAGGGTGATGGTGGCCTAACGTGCGACTTTCGAGTCCTTCACGCACTCGTGGACGGCGTCTCAGTTGGCCTGCTTCAACAGCAGGTCGCCGCGGCCTACGATGGCAAGCGACTCCCGCAGCTGACGACAGGCCTGAAAGATTACATCGCTTATGTGCAAGGCCTTCCACGCGGCGCCGCCACTCGCTACTGGGCCGACTATCTCGCGGGAACCGAACCCTGTATGGTGCCCAATGTTAGCAGCGACACGAAAGAACGTGGTACTAACGTGAAGTATGTCTTCCGGACCATTCCCTGCCTTGTAGAGTTGCGCGCATTCTGCGAACGCCACGGTGTTACCATGTTTAACCTCGTCCAACTTGCATGGGGGCTGGTTCTGAAGGCCTATACCGGGGTCGAAGCGCCCTGCTTCGGATACCTGGTCACTGGCCGCAACGTGCCAGTTGCCGACGTGGAACAGATCGTCGGGCCCTTCATAAACATGGTGGTTTGCAGGATCGATCTGGAGGGCAACAGACCCATCGTCGAGACGGCTCAGTCAGTTCATTCGGACTTTCTTCAGGGTCTCGCCCATCAGCACACAGCCCTCGTCGAGATTTTTCACGAACTCGGTGTGTCTAGCCGGGGGCTGTTCAATACCATCGTGTCGCTTCAGACTAAACTGGAGGAGAAAGGATTGCAGAGTGAGCCCTTGGGTCTGACCATGCATCCGATCACAGGCGACGATCCGACAGAGGTAAGGCACTCCCTCCCAAATCGCTCCCCCAATATGCGTGGTGGTGCTACAGACACGCTAGACATATATGGAAACTAACAACTATCACGTGACAGTATGACCTTACCTTAAACATCAGTCTGTCCAAAGATAGCATGGACTACGCCCTGTGGTACTACGAGCATTCCTTTCCTCCGGAACAAATAGCGGACCTAGCAGGAGCGTTCGAGGCAGCCTTGTTGGGTGCCGTGCGCTTGGTGAATACATACGTGCGAGATATTTCCCTCGTAGGCCCAGATCACCTCCAGTGGCTGCATTCGCGGAACGAAGTACTCCCCGAGGCTCATAAAGAGTGCATCCACGACGCCATCTCGCACTTCGTCCTTGACAATCCCTCGGCGCCCGCCGTGTGCGCGTGGGATGGAAGCTTCAGCTACGGAGAGCTGGGGCGGCTGGCTTCGCTCCTGGCCCGGGTTCTGCTCCAGAGGGGCATTCGAAGGGAGGTTTTTGTGGCGATCCATTTAGAGAAGAGCCGGTGGACGACCGTATCGATGCTCGCCGTCCTTCAGGCTGGTGGCGCCTTCACACTGGTGGACCCGTCTCTCCCACTGGCACATAAACAGGTCCTTTGTGACGAGATCGCCTGCCAGGTCTTGATCACTTCGGCAGCTTCGAGCCCTGCCCCACCCTCTGTTCTCCACACCATCCAGGTCGGCGACGGTCAGGAAGACGGCTGGGCCACGACGTCGGCCTGCGAGTCCGGGGAGTACCCGGCGCGGCCCGACAATCTCGCGTATGCCGTCTTTACCTCGGGCTCGACAGGCAAGCCGAAGGGCGTCCTGATCGAGCATAGGTCCTTCTGCGCCAGCGCGCGGTCCCAGCACCGCCACCTAGCCATAGATAGCGCGACGCGAGTTCTACAGTTCTCAGCGTACTCATGGGACGTCAGCATCATGGACAATCTGGGGACGCTCATGGCGGGCGGGTGCGTCTGCGTCCCTTCGGAGAGCCAGAGGATGAACGAGCTAGCGGGCGCGATCCGACAGTACGGCGCGACGTGGATCCAGACGACGCCGCCCGTTGTGCGTCTGCTCACTCCTGACCAGGTGCCGTCGTTGCAGACGGTGGTGCTCATCGGCGAGACGCCTTCGCACGACGACGTGAAGATGTGGCGCGGGCGGGTGTCGCTGCGCGAGACGTATGGTCCCACGGAGTGCTCGGTCCTCGCCACGGTGAACTCGGATCTTGCGGGCGACCCGAGGAACATCGGGCGGGAGAGTGCTAGCGTATGCTGGGTCGTCGACGCTGGCGACTATAACAAGCTACTGCCCGTCGGCGCCATTGGGGAACTCCTCATCGAAGGGCCCATTCTCGGTCGGGGCTACCTGAACGACGCCGCCCTGACGGCCTCGGTATTCGTGGACGATCCTACCTGGGCGTCGGCGCTGCATCGTCCAGGTCCCGTCCGGCTTTATAAGACCGGTGACCTCGCGCAGTACTGCTATGACGGCTCCATCCGCTATGTACGCCGCAAGGATACACAAGTCAAGCTGCGGGGTCAGCGCATTCATCCCGGGGATATCGAGCATCACATTGCCAGTAGTTTTGAGGGAGCCGAACGGGTTCTAGTAGACGTGCTCTCGCCCACCGCCGAGCGGTCCGGCCCCGTGCTGGCAGCCTTCATCAAGGACGGCGATGTCGCGCCTGTCAGTGACGCTGCAGTACCTCCGGACGTCCTGGCTGCTCCCAGCGGGGCGTTTGCCGCCAAGGTGACACGGTGCCAGACACATCTCGAGAGCCAACTACCCAAGCACATGGTGCCGACCCTGTTCCTTCCCTTGGCCTGGGTGCCCATGACCAGCACATGTAAGACGGACCGCCGCCTGCTCCAACGGCGGGCGGCCGAACTGAGCCGGGACGACATTGCGAAATACTTGGCCGCAGGGCCTTCGACCAAGCAGGCGCCGACTACGGACGTTGAGTGCACGCTGCGGGACGCATGGAGCCGGGTCCTGGGGATGCGGGCGGACGCCATGGGCATCCACGATAGCTTCTTCCGCCTGGGCGGCGACTCCATGTCGGCCATGCGGCTCGTCGCCGATTGCCGCGCGGTGGGGGTTGCCATCACGATGCAGGGCATCTTCCAACACCCAACGCTCTATCAGATGGCGCTGCACAGCACTGGAGTGGCTGGTGGCGACACAGTCGGCCACGCCTTCCCCTTGTCCCTAGTGCAGCAATCTTTGCTTGAAAGCTGCCTTGGTACCGATGGCGTGGGGCCCTACCGGAGCTTTGTCGTGGAGAGCAGCCGGCCAGGCGTGGATGCAGACTGGCTAGGACACGCCATCCGGGTCCTGGTTAACCGTCATGTGATGCTCCGCGCCCGATTCGAACCTGCCAGCCAGGACGTGTGGCAACAACGCATCACCTCGGAGATAGAAACGTCATACCATGTGCGCGTGAAGCCTACCCCGATCTCGAACGAGGGTGAGGTCGATCTCGAGCGGCAGCGAGGACCTAGCAGGTTCGACGTTAGGAACGGCCCGCTGCTAGAGGTTTGCCTGCTCCAAGCTCAGCCAGACGGGCAAAGCCACCGCAACTACATGCTCTTCTTCTGCCATGCGCTAGTTGCGGACGCAACCTCTTGCCGTATATTGATGGCCGACATGGCTGCCATGCTCGAGCAGGATGTCTGGATTGCCTCTCATGACCCAGCACCAGCAGCTTTCCAAACGTGGTGTAGCCTGCCGGGCAACAAGATGCATCTCAGTACCACCCCAAATGGTGAGCCTGCGTTCAAGGAAAGTGGTATAGACGTAGACTTGGATGACTTGGATGACTTGGATCGTACCTGCCGAGAAGTCCGCCTCGACGCGCCAGGCAGCCGCCTGCTCTGTGGGAACGCCAATCGCGCCTTCTCAACACAGCCTCTGGACATTTTGCACGCCGCCCTCGTCCACTCCTTCTTCCAGACATTCGAGCCACATTCGAGCCCGACCATATGCGTCCAAGGCGACGGCCGTGAATCGGGGGATGCCTCGTCAGACTTTTCGCGTACTGTGGGCTGTTTCGCTACCCTCTCGCTCGTTCAGCTTGATGCAAACCATCTTCACAGTTTGGTCGATCTGGTCCGCCTCGCCAAGGATGCACGAAGACTACCTCGAAAGTCTCGAGTCGATACCGGCGAGCGTCCTGCACCATCACTAGACGCCGAATCGACGGCTCCAGGGCTGTACGAAATAGCCCTGAGCTACGAAACATGGGGTGATCAGCAAGACGGTAGAATCAGCAATACACCACACGCAAAGCACGCTGCCCCCGTCGAGGTTTCTTGTCGTATGGTCCAAGACGAGCTTGCAGTGTCATTCATGTACAATGGAAAAACAAACAATGACGCGCAAATGGCTACGTGGGCCGACAAGTACCGCGAGTCCCTCACTTCGGCACTGCCCGAACTAGCCTCTAGAGCACCTGCCTATACCTTGAGTGACTTTCCCCTGCTCCAGCTCACGTACGGATCCCTCAGCAGCTTCATGGCTGAAGTGGAGGACCAGGCCAGGCCACAGAGCAACGAAGCCTCTTTCGCCATCGAAGACGCATATCCTTGCGCGCCGATCCAGCGTGGCATACTCCTGAGCCAGTCCAAGGATGTCCATCTCTACCGCCCTCGCTTCGCTTGGAGGCTTCACGCCACCCAAGCAGCAACAATTGAGCTGCCTCGCCTCCGAAGGGCATGGGAAACTGTCCTGCAGCGACATGCTATTTTCAGAACCGTGTTCGCGCAGGGCAGCGCCCGTGATGGCTTCTATAGCCAGGTCGTCTTGCGGTCAACACCAAATAACATTACCGAGCTGCACTGTGATGAGGACGATCCTACCAGCCTGATTCGCAACCAACGTGAAGCGGGTAACCTCCAATCGCGATATCCGCCCTGGCATCTGATTCTGTGCCAGACGAAAACGGGAGACACCTTCTGCGACTTGCAAGTGAACCATGCCCTGATCGACGGGACGTCCATCGCCATTCTGTCGAGCGAGGTCCAGCGCGTGTACGCTGGCGTAGGCCCAGTCGGAGAGGGGCCTCGCTACCGTGGTTATATTGAATATCTGCAGTCGACGCCTTCCAATACCATAGTAGCTTATTGGAAGAAGAGGCTCTCGGGGATTTCGCCCTCCTTGTTCCCCAGGATTTGCGGCACTCGAGTGCACGCCTCTTTAGAACAGCGCAAGCGGGTGCTGCGCAGTGTCGACGTTGAAATTGAGGATGCATCGCTCATTCACCAATTCTGTGCCCAGCACGAGCTCACTGTCTCGAATGTCGTCTACGTCGCCTGGGCGCTTGTCCTTCGGTGCTATACCCAATCCGATGCGCCGAGCTTTGCCTACACAACGTCCGGGCGCGACGTGCCTGTTCCGGGAGCAGAAGAGACGGTTGGCCCCTTCATCAACGCCCTGATTTGCCACGTTCAGTTGCCCCCCGAAGCGACGCTCCTAGACGTCTTGCGCACCGTGCGGGATGACACCCTGGACAGCCTCAACTACCAAAACTGTTCGCTGGCGGAGATAAGCCATGCTCTTGCCATCGACACGGCTGAGCTGTTCAACTCTAGCATATCTGTGCAAGATAACACTCCGCACCAGGACTCGTCTAATCTCCCCATGGTCGTCACCAGCGAGGAAGGGGCCGATCCCACCGAATACGCACTCTCCTTACATGCCTTGGTGAATAAGCAAACTGTTGCGGTTTCCATCGACTATTGGGAGAATGAGTGCTTGTCGTCCGAGCAAGCCGACCGGCTCATCTACACTTTCCGAGAAGCAATCAATACTGTCGTGGCGCTGCCTCAGGCCACCGTTGTGCAGGCCAGTCTGCTGAGTCCCAGGGACCTAGGCCTGATCAAACAATGGAATTGGAACACGCCGCGGAGGCATGAGCGCTGCGTACATCATCTCGTTGAACAACACTTCCGGGACAGTGCCTCCTCACTGGCCGTGCATTCTTGGGACGGAGACTTGACCTATGGAGAGCTGGACCATCTATCCGGTCAGCTTGCGGCCCATCTCCTGAATTCTGGAGCGCATCCCGAGACGTATATCCCGTTGGTCTTTGAAAAATCCAAGTGGACCGTTGTGGCCATGATGGCCGTCATGCGAGCCGGGGCGGCCTTCGTCCTCATGGACCCGACTACCCCAGTCCGCCGCCTGGAAGACATCTGCGCCGACACACAGCCCACCCTCGTGCTTGCCTCTGCCACCCATCGAGACGTCTTGCGACACCTCTCAGTTCACACCATTGTCGTCGGTCCCATGAGCGAAAGTACGTGGCCCACTCTTGCGCTTCCTGCGGTCAGTGTCCAGCCATCCAACGTCGTGTACGCTGTTTTCACCTCGGGTTCCACCGGAAAGCCTAAAGGAGTCGTCATGGAGCACGCTTCCTGCTGCTCGACGCTGGAGACGAACAAGGGACCGAAGGGCGTCGATCGAAACACGCGGACGTTCCAGTTTTCCACCTACTCATTTGACGTCAGCATCAGCGACCATTTGCTGGCCCTCACCCAGGGTGGCTGCGTGTGCATCCCTTCGGCCTCCCAGCTACAAGATATCGAACAGGCGATCCAGGACGTTGGCGCGAACTGGGCCGAACTCACGCCCTCGGTCGCTCGGCTGGTCAGCCCATCCCACGTCCCGGCGCTCAGGACTGTGAACCTTGGTGGAGAGCCCATGACCGCCACCGACAAGTCCCAGTGGCGGGGCTATGCCAGGCTGGTCAACGCCTACGGGAATTCCGAGTGTGGCCCATGGTGCATGGCGCAGCCGGACGTGACGGCTAGGACGGGCCCGCCTGACATCGGCGTCGGCACAGGTGCGGTATGCTGGATCGTCGATCCCGCCGACCACCAGACTCTCCTCCCAGTGGGTGCTGTCGGCGAGATTCTCCTCGAGGGGCCATCCGTGAGCCGTGGCTATCTGCGCCAGCCCGAGCAGACTGACGCCTCTTTTGTCCAGCCCCCGGCCTGGATCAGTCACTTCCGGTCCGCAGCCTCGCGCCGCTTCTACAAGACGGGTGACCTGGCCTGCTACCAGCCGGACGGCACCATGTTGTATAAGGGTCGGAAAGACACACAGGTCAAGCTGCGCGGCCAACGTCTCGAGCTCGACGAGGTGGCCTTCCACGTGCGCCAGTGTCTACCGAAGCATGCTGACGTCGTTGTCGACTTGATCCGTCCGTACGGCGGGGACGCAAGGCCCATGCTGGCTGCTTTCATCCACGCGCCAGACGACCAGGGTGTCCCTTGGCCCGAAGATGACAACGTCCTCATGCCAGCGACGGCGGCCTTCCAGAGAACCGTTCTCGTGGTTCAGACGCAGCTGCGTGCGACGCTGCCCCGTTTCATGCTTCCGACGGCCTTCTTACCCCTGGGACGGGTTCCGCTTAGCGCCACGGGCAAGCTGGACCGCAAGCTTCTCCAGGTTTTGGCTGCCCAGATGACGCTAGACGCGCTCCAGGCGTACATCGCCCTGGCGCCCTCGGTCGACAAAGCACATCCGGCGAACGAGCTCGAGGCGTCGCTCCAGGAATGCGTGGCCCGTGTTCTTAACAAGAAGCCAGAAGAGGTCGGCCCGAACGATAATTTCTTCTATCTCGGCGGGGACTCGATTGGTGCCATGGAGCTTGTGACCCGCTGCCGCCATCAAGGTCTGACCGTCACTATCCCCGACATTTTCAGATACAAAACAATCCAACAATTGGCACCGCGGGTCAAGAGAACCAAGACCAGTCAAATCGATGGCGGAGAAGCAGAAGTCGGGGTACAATTTGACCTGTCTCCGATCCAGCAGGCTTTTTTCGACCGCGTCCCCGAAGGCCGACTTCGCTACAACCAAAGCTTCATGGTCGAACTCCGAGAGCCCACGCAGTCCATAGAGACGGCCATATCTATGGTGGTAAGGCGACATGCCATGTTGCGCGCCTCATTCCGGAGCGAAGCAGGCGTGTGGGTGCAGACAATCACCGACAAGGTCAAACAATCGTTCCGCTACCGCAGTGCAGCCGTTTCCAGCGCAGAACTGAAACATCACCTCGAAGAGAGCCAGGCAGCAGTGGATTGTCAGAACGGACCATTACTGGCGGTGGACCATGTCATTGTCGATGGCCGCCAGTATCTCTCGCTTATCGCCCATCATCTTGTCGTGGATCTCGTCTCATGGCGAGTCATCATGAGCGATCTTGAAGTGTTGCTGGGAGGCGGGTCACTTCTGCCGCAGTATTATCTGTCCTATCCGAGCTGGTGTCGTGCGCAGTCGGAACACGCCCGCACGCATTTGAAACCGCTGGAGACACTACCATCGCTGGAGAACCTTCACGACTTCGAGGCCGATGTTGAGGACTTCTGGGGTTGCTCGCAAGCCACCAACACCCACGCCGAAGCAATCTCCGCCGGCTTTACATTGGACTCCAACACCACGACGCTTCTTCTCGGAATCGCCAACGAGGCTCTGCAAACAAAGCCCGTGGAACTTATACATGCTGCCATTCTCGTGTCCTTTATCCGGACGTTCCCAGGACGCCGATCGCCCATAATCCATCAGGAAGGCCACGGTAGAGAGCCTTGGGACAGTTCCATCGATGTGTCTGAGACCGTCGGCTGGTTTACCACGCTTTTCCCCGTCCTCATTCCTGCCGCATCAGACTCGGGCTTGGTCGATGTGGTTCGATGTACAAAGGACGTTCTGCGACAAATGCCGGCGAATGGCTGGAGCTACTTCGCTGCTCGCTATCTGCATCCAGAAGGGCGTCGTTTGCTCGATCTGAAGAGACCTACGGAGATCCTGCTCAACTACCATGGGACATACCGCAGCCTAGAGAGAGAGGGTAATATTGTGCAAAACACGTCAAGATTTGATGATCTTCCCCCCAGCATCGATCCCCAGATGCCGAGGGACGCCATATTCGTCATAGAAGCCTGGGTGTCCGGCGATAGCATGCAGTTCGACTTCACCTACAACCGGAACTGCCTTCATCAAGACTTGGTTCGCGAATGGCTGACGACCTGCCAAGGTCTCCTCGGTGCGGTTGCTGAGGAACTCTCAAGCGCGCCTCGTCAACTTACACTGAGTGATTTCCCACGACTCAGCCTAACGCAACCGGAACTGGAGACGCTTTTGCAGCGCTTCTCCAGCTTGGGCATCGCGCCATCATGTGTGCAGGACGCGTACTCATGCTCACACCTTCAGCACGGCATACTATTCAGCCAGGGACGAAACGAAGCGCTGTACGAAACCACAACAAAATGGAAGGTGACAATTCCCGGGATCGATAAGCACCTGGCTGTTGGCCGCATCGAGACAGCTTGGGAGACAGTGGTGGCCAAGTATGCAGCACTGCGCACCATCATCATAGAAAGCCCTTCTAGTCGTCCCTACGACCAAATCGTGCTCGAGAACGGCACCGGAAATGTTACTATCTCAAGCCTCTTTGGCCCACGAAAAGAGAAGCAGGGACCGCTGCCCTGGTCCTTTGCAATCAGCCAGACTTCCGATGGCGAGTTTGAATGCGCCCTCACTATCAGCCACGCTCTGGTCGATGGCCGCTCGCTTCAGTTGCTGGGCGCTGAACTCGCCGCGGCGGTGAATGGGAGCGCTATAGGCCCCGAAACTTTGCAATATGGCGAGTACATTTCATACCTGAACGAGATACCTGGAGAAAATGTCAACGAATATTGGCGCCAGTACCTGCACGGGGCCACGCCATCCCGATTCCCCAAGCTGAGCGCCTTGTCTCGGGGGCAGTTGCATTCGGCTGCCAGGCAGATTTCTTTCCGCAGCCTCCAACGATTCTGCGAGGCCTATGAAACCACACCTTTCAACGTCATCCAGGTGGCCTGGTCTCTTGTGTTGCGCTGCTACGTGGGCACTGAGGATGTCTGTTTCGGCTATCTGGCGTCAGGGCGAGACATTGTCCTCCCTGGAATTGAAGATGCCGTGGGCCTTTTCATCAACATGCTGGTTTGCCGTCTTCAGCTGGACGACAGCCTTCCTATTATGACGTTGCTGGAGCAAAATGAGAGCAACTTCGTCCGTAGTCTGGAGAACCAGCACTGTTCCATGGCCAAAATCCAGCACGACCTCGGCCTCCATCGCGACCCGCTCTTCAATTCCATCATATCGTACCAAGCTCGTGCCGTTACAGGAACTTCCGACTTGGACAGCTGCAAGGACGACCAGGCCGCGAGGCTGGACACGGTCGACATCGACGACCCAACCGAGGTAATGTGTCTTTCTTTTGAGACTGTAACTTGGCTCATTCTGTTGTCACTCTGGCGCCCGACCCATGGCAACTTGGCTAACGTATTGAATAGTATGGCCTAGTTATCAATGTCGATGCTGCCAGCGAGGGCATCGGCCTTTCTCTCACTTTCTGGGACGCGTATCTCGACCCCGAGCAAGGGTCCGCGCTGTGTGACCTCCTAGTACAGACTATCGTGCACATTGCCGAAAATCCCCTTGCCACAGTAGCGGAAATTGAGATGCTGAGTGACGCGGACCGCAAGAAGATATACACATGGAACCAGCAACTTCCGCAGGCAGAACGAGCCTGTGTTCACCACGATATACTAGAGCAATGCCGGGCGCGGCCCGAGGCCCCGGCCATCTGCGCGTGGGACGGCACCCTCACCTATAGCGAGCTGGACACGTTATCCTCGGCCTTTGCCGTGCAACTCCAGACGCTTGGGGTTGGACCGAATGTTTTCGTCCCCATCCTGCTCGAGAGGTCCTTGTGGGTGGGCGTCGCCTTGTTGGCCGTCTTGCGGGCTGGCGGCGCATTCGTCCTGCTCGACCCGGCCCACCCGGACCTGCGCCTACAGTCCATCTGCCAGACCCTAGAGTGCCAGGTCATTATCTGCTCGCCGATAGATCACGACCGGGGGGCCATGCTGGGACCCCGAGTGGCGACTATCTCGCCAGCCGAGCCGGAGCGGTGGCCGGCGGGCGAGACCCTCACATGCCACGCGGAGCCGGGCCATGCGGCTTATGCAGTCTTTACATCGGGCTCCACGGGGAAGCCGAAGGGAGTGGTCATCGAACACACGCACTATGTGACCAGCGGCCGGTCCCTCCAGAAACGACTCGGCATTTCACCGCAGTCTCGCGTCTTCCAATTCGCGTCGCATGCGTTCGACGTCAGCGTCAGCGATTATCTCACGACCCTCATGACCGGCGGCTGTGTCTGCGTGCCCTCCGAGGCGGAGAGGCTCAATGACATACCCCACGCCGTTACTCGTCTCAAGGCCAATTGGATGCACATCACGCCTTCGGTCGCACGGACGATACAGCCGTCCCAGGTCCCGGGAATCAATATTCTCGTGCTCAGCGGCGAGGCCCTCCAAGAGGATAACGTGCGGACGTGGGCGCCCGCCGTCCATCTGATCAACGCTTACGGGCCCGCCGAGTGCTCTGTGGACTGCGTGGTCAACGACCAGGTCGCCTCGTATCCCGAGAGCATCGGAACAGCGAGTGCGGCTGTTAGCTGGATCGCCGACATTGAGAACCCGGACCGGCTGCTACCTATTGGTGCCGTTGGTGAACTCCTCGTCGAGGGCCCCGTCGTGGGGCGAGGCTATCTGCAAGAGGAGGAGTTGACCCGTCGGGCATTCATCCCGCCACCGGCCTGGCTACGGCGGTTACGAGGACACGACGCCGCCGCGAGCAGGCTATACAGAACTGGCGACCTGGTGCAGTACCTCCCTAGCGGTGCCTTGCGGTACATCGGCCGCCATGATGGCCAATCGAAGATCAACGGCCAGCGTGTGGAGCTAGGCGAGATCGAATCCCATCTCAGCCAGCTCTTCACGGCCTCGCAGGGCGTGACTGTAGCGCTGCTCCCGCAGCCGCAGCCCTCGTCACAACGAACACTGACAGCCTTTGTACAGTGGGGAGAGGGGGCTTGCGAGGATACCAAATGCCACATCCTAGAATCGAGCCCTAATTTCTACTCCAGAGTCCGCGATGCCACGTCCCGTCTCCGCGAGTGGCTGCCCCCGTACATGGTGCCTGTCCGGTTCCTCGCCGTCAGTCGCATTCCACTGAGCCGATCGGGCAAAGCCGACAGGACAAAACTCAGCGATCTGGCATTGGCCACCGCGTGGAGGCAGCCCGGTGATGAGGTCCAAAAGCCACCAAGGTCTCTGACAGTCGCAGAACAGCAGATTCAAAGACTATGTGCCGACGTGTTGGGCCTCCTGCCTGGCAACGTCGACATTGACGGGGACTTCTTCCACATCGGAGGAGACTCCATCAAGGCCATGCAGCTAGTGTGGCATGCCCGCCGCGAGGGTATGTCAATAACCGTGGGGCAGATACTGCGTTCCACTGCTCTTGCGGACTTGGCGAGAGCGTCTCCACAACCCAATGGCTTGCCCAAATATGAGGTGTTCGGCAACGGCCATACGGAACCCATGGATGCTCATCTCCTTCACTCCTTGCCTTGGCATGCCCTGGCTTTTCAGGAACATGATGTCGTCGACGTCCTGCCCGCCATCGAATTGCAGGCCTTTTCTGCGTCCCGGCCGCAAAACTACTGGTTCTTGGAGCTCAAGGGACCCCTAGACACGACACAGCTGAAGCGAGCTAGCCTCGAGTTGATTCAGCGCCACGCCATCCTTCGCGCTGTCTTCGTGCTGCAGAACGAGAAGACGTTACAGGTGGTCCTGCGTCAACTTACGTCTGCCGTTATAGAGCTCGAGACACATGAGACGGACCTAATGGCGTTTGCCGTGGCCCATAGCAGCAAGGATTCGGGTTCTCAGCGACTGTATGGAGAGCCACCGCTGCGACTGACCCTAGTTCGACGCCACCAAGAGCATCATGTGCTTATTATGCGACTATCGCATGCTCAGTACGATGGCTTGTCCATCACCATCCTTATGAAGGACTTGATGGAGCTCTACCAGAAACGCGATATAGGCACGGCCGCATCCTTCACGGAGTATACCCGCTATTGTCTACGCAGCTACACAGAAGAGGCATTCGCTTATTGGCGTGAGCTGCTGCGCGGCGCCTTCATGACAGTGTTGTCAACCCAGCCCCCGGCGCCAGGCCTTGTCGCCCCTCAGGCCACCTTGATCGAGGTCACGGCCAGCGTGCGACGCTTCACTCCGCCGCCCGGCATCACTGATGCTACCGTAGTAAAGACGGCGTGGGCGCTCGCCCAAAGCCGGGTGCTGCAAGGGCAAACGGACCTCGTGTTTGGCCAGCTCGTTAGCGGGCGCAGCGGCGACCCTGGCCTGGCCGCAGTCGTGGGGCCCTGTCTGAACCTGCTCCCCGTTCGGGTGCGGCTGGCGGGCCCAGGAGACGACGAACCCGTGGCAGCGCTGCTGCGCCGGGTTCAGGACCAGCACGCCGCCTCAGTCGACTTCGAGGCGCTGCCCCTCAGCGTGGTGGCGGCCCGCTGCACGCCCTGGGACCCGGCCGTCGAGTTTGGCTCCATTGTGCACCACCGGCACGCCCCCGACCAGGTCCGCATGCGTTATGGTGTGCTGGACGCCTATGTAGACGCCTGGTCGCCCGTCTCACTGCCGGGGCGGAACCTCTGGCTGTCGAGCATCGTTGATGATGCCGGCCGGCTGCAGCTGGATCTATACAGCAGCAGCGAGGTAGCCTCGAGAGAACGGCTAGAACACCTGTTGAGCGTGCTTTGTGACATTTTTCGTGCCCTTGATAAGGGCTTCGTTATGCCCGTGACGCAGTTATTGTAATGTGTTACGAACTATATTCGATAAGGAGTCCATCTGGATGGTACCCAAAGCAAGGCACCCAGCCACTCCACACTGTACCGGGCGCTCAAAAATCTGGGCTTCAGCTGTTATAGGTGTAAGCTACGCCCCAAAATCACCCGCGCCTGTGCCCTCAAGCGTCTCAAGTTCTGTCGGGAGTACCGCTCATTCCCTTGGCGTAGGCGCACGCTAAAATTCTCCGATGAGTGCTCAGTTCAGAAGGGCTCAGGCCACAACAACGAGTGGTGCTTCAGATATCCGGAGGAGAAGTGGAAGTTAAGTATGATAGCTCCCATCTCCATCAGCAGGAAGCCTGCGCAGATGGTATGGGCGTCAGTGTGGCTAGATGAACATGGGCACCTACGCAGGAGTCTACTAATCATTATGGAGCGGGATCCAGATACCCCTAAAGGTGGCTACAGCACCAAAAGTTACATGAAGGTGTTGCGTAAAGGACTCCTCCCAAGATACAGGCGTTCTCAGCTTTTTATGCAAGATAACGCGTCTATACACACCTCTGCCGCAGCGATGGCATTTTTGGCTGAGCACCGCTATAGCAACTCCTTTAGTGCTTAAGTTAGGTTTTTTTTTGTTTTCTCGTAAAGCTTTGCATGGCCTCGCCATAGAGGATGAAAGCTGTCCTGTATCAACGCTATAAGGTAATGGTGTACGTTACTATCACCTAGCAACAAGTATCGCTAGAACAAGGTCTAGTTCACGTTGCATCATGATAGATAGGTGCAAGCCTAGCACCTAAGCAAAAATTGCTGTGATTAAAACTTGACTATAGTTCGCATGCTTTAACAACTAACTAAACTAGCAATAGTAAAAACAAGCAGAAACCTTATATAGCCTATAGACAGGTGGTTAATAAAGAAAATTAAAAGAAGAATTTAAAGCTTTACTTTTATACTATAAACTATGTATTATTATTAATATTACTACTACTACTATACTAACGTCTATCCTTTCGTAGCGAGACACCCTGTGTAGCGAGACGCTCCATTTGCTTCTTAGCACAATAAAATGCACAGAGAGCTAGAGTAACAGAGACTCTCAGGATAGCATCTTGACACTGTGAAATGCGTTTCTGCTTAGTATTGTCCAGGAATATGCTGTGCTTACTGTGGAATACGACAGCTTCCTGCAAGCGTTGCGCAATCCTCTTACTTTAATTGACCATATATGCGTTGCAACTTTATATTTCTCAACAAAAGTCTGTCACTATATAGGTAAGTACATGATGAGTTTATCGCGAGAGTTGTGCTCGACTTTGAGACGTTGCTGTGCTTCTGCGCTGGTTTAAGTCTGCCTGCTAGAATAGACAGAGGAGAAGGATCCGAGCACACAGCTTAAACCAGCCCAGCTGTTATGTATGGCTGCTGACACTAGACTGGCACGCGTGAGTCAGGTATGGCAGTTAGAGCTTAAGGCTCGCCTGCAGCATAACTCATGCATACGCCTACTTGCTTATAGCTAATCATCGTGCTGAATTCTATTGACGTGTCATAACAACAGCCACTATTAAACAGTTAATGTTGTTAAGGGCTTTACTTGCGCGATCTAACGTCTATCTCTGCGTGGCGGGACACCCTGTGTGGCGGGACACTTTTCCGTCCAGACTTTTAGCATCAGGCCAGCGTGACTGCACAAAGTCAAGCTTAACGCGCTTAGGTTCTGCAGCTGTTGTTCCGCTAGCATGCTAGCCTCTAATTAGGAAGAGCGCAGTGTTAGACACGCTGTTGGTCGTTTTACTGATAGCGTTTATTTACCTACTGCTAGTTTCCTCTTGTTTATTTGCAACAGCACATCTCCGTAAAGCGATTAGAGGGGCAGAAAGGAAGTCCAGATCTTAGAGATTAAGATCATAGGTTTAAAGGTTAATCTACTGCGCAGTAATTTAGCTGCTTTTAGCATGCAGTAGCGCGCAGTAGCGTGCTTACATATCTCTAGAGCTGTAGCGCACGACGGCTAGTTTCTGGAAGCGTCTGCAAACAGGCAACGTGTGCGCAATCTACGGCGGCTACGAATAGCTAGTCCCAAAACATCTATTGCCTGCACCCGTAGTGTAGGGTGATTGGACTGATTAGATAACCCCAGTTAGATGGTTTATGCAGCAGCCTGTTGAGCTACCCCGCCTTTCTAAACACGAAGAACTGATAACCAAGCGTCTGGACATTACCTTTGCTAATTGATCGCAACTAGAATCATCGTCATGTGCGAAAAAAAGTGGGAAAGTTCCTTATTTAAGGTATGTCTCTAGCAATAAAACGGTTAGAGAAACAGCTAACGATATGTAGATGGTAAATAGACTGTTATATGTTTCAGGGAATAATACTAACTAAAAATACTTTTAGGAGGTTAGAAACACTTGATGTATTAATACGAGAGGCGGCTGCTAATCTTGCTGTGTCTGGTGGTGTAGTTAGTAAGTGAACCTGCAAACGTTGAAGCGCAAGGCTGCTGCTAATCTTGCTGTGTTTGGTGGTGTAGGTTGTAAGTGAACCTGCAAATGTTGAAGCGCGAGGCTGCTACTAATCTTGCTGTGTCTGGTGGTGTAGTTTGTAAGTGAACCTGCAAACGTTGAAGCGCAAGGCTGCTGCTAATCTTGCT
>BLYF01000056.1:334136-354835 GCA_014905255.1 Herpotrichia juniperi | reverse complement strand
GTAAGTGAACCTGCAAATGTTGAAGCGCGAGGCTGCTGCTAATCTTGCCGTGTCTGGTGGTGTAGTGGGTAAGCGAACCTGCAAACGTTAAAGCGCGAGGCTGCTGCTAATCTTGCCGTGTCTGCTGGTGTAGTTTGTAAGTGAACCTGCAAACGTTGAAGCGCGAGGCTGCTGCTAATCTTGCCGTGTCTGCTGGTGTAGTGGGTAAGTTGCCCTGCAAATTGTGCCTACATACTATGCGTTGCTGTTGACCTTAACATAGTACAACCACTGGATCATCGCTACTGACGATCCTTTTGCGAAGGCATACATGAATACACTGACGCGCGTGTTACCATCCCTAGTTCAATGTTGTGCTTACTGCAGCGCTCTCCTAGATAATACAGTACAAGGAACTAGAATACGCGCTACTGTACAAGGCTGTCAAGTCTGTACACTACTGCTTCGTCAAGCGCGTTGTGACGGGCGCAGCCAGGATGACGGAGATATTGACATAGTGCGACGAGGCGCAACGTTACAAGAAACAGCAACAAGTGCACCTCTTCTACGGCTTTGTTGTGATACAGGTTCGCCCTCGACTCTTTATTTGTAATTTAAGAATGATGCTCACGTATGCATCCAACGCAGCAAACCTAGATCAGACCGCGAGCGATATCCCTCTTGGCCTGCCAATTCCACCAAGAGCTGATGGCCCTACGGATTTTAGGCTGCTACGCGCATGGCTTAGCTGGTGTGATAACAACCATCATGAATGCAACAAGCACCAACCCGAACGTGACACAACCTTGCCAACACGACTTCTCTACGTCGGCGCCATAGACGACCCATGCTACGATCCAAATGTCTTACGTCTTGATCTTAGCTCGCAAGTCCAAGCTGAGAGATACATCGCCTTATCGCATCGGTGGGGCAGTCTCTCAGACCAAGAGAAAAAGAAGTTCTGTACATCTCAGGACAATATCGACCAACGACGGAGAGGATTCAGTCTGTCTGATCTCCCAAAGACTTTCCAAGATGCTGTTGAAGTGACTCGCCAACTTCGCATTCCGTATCTGTGGATCGATTCTCTCTGTATAATCCAACTCGAGCACAACAAGGAAGACTGGGAACGCGAATCTCAGCAAATGGAAACTGTCTTTTGGGCGGCTTACTGCACACTTGCTGCAACTTCGGCTACCGACTGTAAGACAGGGTTTCTTGAACGAGCTGTGACTACTAACTCTGTGTATGTCGAGAGCGCTGCGGGCAAACAGTGTTATGTTAGCACAGACGTTGATGACTTTGACAGGGATGTGGGGCATGCGGAGCTCAACAAGCGAGGATGGGTGATGCAGGAAAGTGTGCTGGCACGGCGAGCGATTCATTTCACCGCTAAGCATGCTTATTTTGAATGTGGCGATGGGGTCTATTGCGAGAACCTTACAAAGTTTGAACCGTAAGTATCTTGCGATGCCTTGGCTGATACGGTCCTAACTGTATCTCTTCTGTAGCCCACGCTCGAGGAAGTACTTCATGCTCGATCCCAATTTCCCGAGCCGGCTTCTCATTTCAGGTCCCAGAACTATCATAGACTTCATTCAATTTCTTATCGAAGACTATTCGAAGCGGGAACTCACAGTTAAAACCGACAGAAACGTCGCAATGTCTGGATTGCAGGCTCGTATCGCTCGTACGATGAAGTGCGAGGGCAGATATGGTGCTTTCCAGACTTACCTTCACAGGAACCTCCTTTGGCACGCGCCTGATGTTAAGCTAAAGAAGATCGAGTATGAGAGCTATGTGCCATCGTGGTCATGGATGGCATATGAGGGAGGCATTCGTTTCCTGGACAAGAGCGAGATACCTTTTGGCCACGTGCAATGGATTACAAACCTGCGCTTTGATGAGGACAGCAACTGCAAATATGCACTGATTGCCGACGTAGGAAAGTTCCAGGACTGCACAATGGAATCCGATGGGAACCGTTATGCTATTTTTGACCTTTCTAAAACCAACATGGGCTGGATTCGTTATGATGTTAAGGATGGCAAGAACCTTCTTGAGGAACACTGTGTTGTTGTGGGAAGCACGGAGGACAACGAGCACTACTACATACTAGTTGCTGGACCAACCAGTGTGGATGGCGAGTACGAGAGAGTTGGGATTGGGAAGGTGCAGAAGAACTGCCTCGTGAAAGAAAGGGCGAATGTGCGAGTGGTATGAACGCGTCGCGTCCAAAAAGCATGGGGGGAGAGTAGGTTGATATTAATTAAAGCGTATACTTGGGATTCACATTAGTTCTTAGGCTTGGTTCGCGTCTAAGCTTCGTCTGCCTTCGAGTCATCTAATTGCACGTAAAACAAACTCTGAGGGTTGCCATATAAGATATCCTGCTAGGTACGTAAAAGGATTTTGCATCAGTGCCAACTTAGTTAGTGGCGCAGTAACTACAAACTAAAAGCTGTTGTGTACTGTGTAAGTTGCGTGATAGATGCGAAGATCATAATTACCATGCTGGCGGCTGTGTTGTGTGGCGTGATCTGCCGTTAAACGCAGCGTGAACACTACTTTGTCTTGGGGCAGCTCTACGAGAGCGATGCTCCGCCTAGACGCGCCTTTGACGAAAGCTGATAGTGCGCAGCACACTTTAAGCTAGGCGAGAAACGAGCGGGCGTGGTCTCGAGTCATGCTGCGAGCGAGCCTCGAGCTAGCCTTGAGCTTAGACGGTTCTCTATAAGTCATGCGTGGAAGGCTAGTGTCAGCAACTATATAATACAGCTAAGCTGCTTTAAGCCAAGTGCTTAGAGCTTTCTTATTTGTCTATTCTAGCGAAGGAACTTTGAATTGGCACAGTAGCACAGTAGCGTCCTAAACTTAAGCACATTTCTTAGGTCAGGCTAATCATATATTAAGCTATAAGCTCACGGACTTTTATCAGGTTACACGAAGTTCTAACGCACCTATTGCCGACCAAAGTGAAGCGGTCGCGTGATGCTTCTAAGAAGTTGTTGTATTGCACTGCAAGTACAGCATATTCTTGAAAGATATAAATCAGAAACGCAGTGCACTATGTGAAGTTGCTATTCCGAGAATATCTATCTCTCTAGTTAACTGTAGAGTTTGTTGTGATCAAAAGTATTTATGGTGTCTCGCTATGCAGGGTGTCTCGCCACGCAGGGAGGGACGTTACAATATTAATTATAACTATAAACTTTATATACACTGTGCCTAGATATTACTTGTATTAAGTCGGCATGATATCACACATACAGCGATTTAATCTTTTGTGAGAGCATGAAGGAATTTGCTGTTTGGCCTGATAAACAATCTTTTGTGTATTATTCGTTAACACGTAAATCGAACGTAACAGTACTAAAACAGTCAACTACCCTTTATGCTAACACTTAGTTCAAGAATCGCCAAAGTAGGGTCCGTCTAGACTACTCACCACTCTTCTCATCATCCAAAATATCCGGCAAAATATCCCAGTTCCTACCTGGACGCCCCATATCAGCGAAAAGAGAAAATCTTTCTCGCTCTTGCGAAACTTCATTAGCCTATCCAAGCTCTTCTGCATACTCTTCTGCGTACTCTGATAGTGTCTTTGGCCTTGACTTTTGAGGGCGAGTAAGTGGCGCATTCTGCTTGTACCCGAAGTCAACTCCATCACCAGGCTGATTCTTCACTATTCTCTCTACAGTCTCTGTATCCTGCGGCGACCTCCAGTACTTACCTTCTTTAACTGCTCCCTCTAACACATCAGCTAGCAAGATCAACGGCGGCAGAAAATCCACAACATACCAAGTCTGGAGGAACTTCAACATCTTCACCTCCCTATCTGCGCGTTTATCGGGCACAGCATGATGTTTACTGAACCAATCGCACAGTATTTGCAGCTCGTTGTGCAGCAACGCGGGATTGACAAATAACCCACTATCCTGCTTTTCTATAGGGTAGTACGGAAGAGTGATCATCTTGAGCAAGGTGCCGGTGATACTCATTTGCTGTGCTACAACGAGGTCAGCTTGTGCTGAGGCGTCGACGAGGACGATGAATGGGCCCCGGAGAGATTGGGGGTGAGGTACGCGCCATTTGGCTTTCTCGAGTTCGTCGAGATAGTGGAGGGCTGTGGCTGTGGATGATTGAATGAAATATAGGTATTGCAGGATGGTACGGGCCTGGTATCGAGTCAGTTTGCGGCCGGCGATGGTGGCGACTTGGAAGTCGTAGGATGGGTAGGAGGAAGTTGTTGTCGTGGTTGAGTTAAGGGAGTGAGTGGAGGGTAGGTGGGGGTTGAGGGTGGTGGACTTGCTCATGGAGGATATGTTGACTGGGGTGTTTGTGGGTGTTGAGTGCTGGTATGTTCGTTCTTGATCCTAGCGGGAGATTTTGGAAGTTGGAAGTTGAAAGTTGAACGGTGGATGGAAGGGCATATATGCGACTAGAGAAGTGCATTGTAAATGCACAGAGTCTTATTCTAAAGTTTGTTAGTAACTAGGATCCTGGAAACACACAATGGAGATATATCAATTTTAGTTTTTGAGCACAATGTTGATGTGGACTTTGATAAATATTATTACTATGTGTTGTTACGGTAGAGCATTGTTACCTATTTAATTAGTCATTTTATTGTTGTTGGTAGAATGTTTCTGTATTTGAAATAGGTTCAAAAATATTGTGGAAATTCAGTTTAATCAAAAGGCCGCTAAGATATACTACTACGTAGAAAAAGATCATTTCTCGCTTACTATTATCCCTATACATTTGCACTGCAGTCCATGTATGAACGTGTTACTGTCTTCGGTTCCTGATTGTTTGAAACTTCATGCTTCGACAGTTTGCTAGATCTCCTGCTGAGCATCGATCTGTTCGTGCTCGTGTTCCCATTCTGTCCAACGTCGATCAATATATCTGTACAACCTGTCTACAAAGTTTCTAACAACAAGACTTCGCAGTAGAATCCGACCGGTAAATGCGAGGAAACCCGTCTCATACGCGAAGGGAGGCAGTTCAGGCTCGACATCTTCCTGATGCTGACCTTTGTCTTCGATTTCACTCTGAGAAGCTTCGCTGCCTGTACAGAAGTCAACAGATTGACCGTCACCTACGTTGAGATCGTTGTCATTGTCTGAGTGCTTCAGGCTATCATTTTCTAACTCGCCACATATGTCGAGATTGTTGTCATTGTCAGATTCCTCTGAAGCGTCTTCATTCGATTTACCGTTATCCTCGCTACGCGGTTCCCACACAGCAACCACTTCTTCAAGCTCCTCACGAATCTCCCAAGCCGACTTATCATCCAACACCTGCTCAATCTTGGTAAGTATGAATTCAATCTTAGGCAAAACCTTCTCGTACTTCGTAGCAATCGTAGTATAGATACCGCCCGTGAATTCAAAGCCATCTTTCCCAATCACTCCATGCGCATGCGCAAAATAGTTTCGGTTCTGCGAAAAGTCTATGTCGCTATCAAAACCTTCCAACAGATGATCATACGCATACCAGGACTTTTCCTTTCTGTAATTGATACCCTCGGATATGGCTATGTGAATTTGTCCCATGCCGGCTTTGATCACTGTGCGGTTTAGCTCTTCTGGGGAGATGTTAGATCGAAGCATGGTACTAATGTTAGATCGCCCATCGATTTCGGTGCTGTGAGCGAGGTCAAGCTTGGTGTAGAAATGGAGGTTGCATTTCATATAGTTGCGGAGGAGGGTGTAGAATTGTAGACAATTTTCCGCCTGGGTGCGCGTGTACAAATGACCTAAGATGTATGCTTTCTTATCGAGTTTCTCTGCCGATAGAGAATCGAGGAATTCAAGAGTTGCGGGGCCCCAGCCATTGTCGAAGAATGGCTCCCATTCTGTAGCTGGTTCTGAGGGTGACGAGATGTTATCTGAAACTGTTGTTTCAGGCTGTAGAGTATCATGACTAGCATATTCGTGGTCTTCCTTTCTAAGCGGCATGCTGATAGCTGAAAACCCCATCTGGGATTTTCGACTTTGGTTGTGGTATAGCGTGCTCATGCTGCCACTGCTATGCGCCGCTGAAGCTTATGGCTAAACTCTTTCCTTGAATGTAGCGAGAGCGCAAGTCGGGTATCACTCTATGCAGTTGAATAAGACTAATTATATATTGGTAACAGTGCATATATATACGAATGCCGAGAACAATGCTCAACGGTGTTTCAAGCTATTCTTGAATGAAAAGGCACAATGTGTGAGTTGTAAACGCCCCTAGGAAACAAGAGAACCACCAGCGTGATAATACAACATTGTAAAGCTTGGGATTTCTTTGATCGAAGTTGAATGCAAAAGTGATGAATGAAATTCAAGATATGGCTTTCTTTTCTTCAATTCAAAGCTAACCCTGTTTTCAATGACATTCTATCTTCATGTCTTGGCAGCATCCTCTCCTCCCACCTTCCTCACGCTCTCTGTAAACAAAATCCAGATCATCCGCTTTGCTGCCTGTTCATCCTTGGAATCACTTAAGATCTCTCCTAGAGCAGCAGATCCTGCAACAACTCCTCCCACTCCCTACGCAGCTACGATTGTCCCCGCCGCTGCACCTCCCTTTGCCGCGCTCTGAAACCACGCAAATAAACTCCTAGCCTGCACAATTCCAACGCTTGAATGCTATGCGGCAGCCGCAGAGCCGGCTGTAGGACTCAACGCCGAAAACCCGGCAATACCAAGAGCCGGGATGACGAGAGGGGCGACACCGAAGAGTTCAAGACCAACCGCTGCTATTCCGCTACTGACTGGATGTGTGCGTATGTGCTCAAAGATATTGCCAGGGACGCTAGCTCGGTCGGTGGATAATACTAAATATATTGTATTAGTGAGCATGAAGTCAATATTAGGATGTATGATGCGCATTGTGTTTAATAAAATGTTCCGTGGATTCCTGGCTCCAAAATCTCAGAATTTGAATAGTAATCTCTAATGGGTACTCCATCGTTTCTACAGGGTAAAGTCCTTTTTCAAAGTTCTGTTGTACCAACCCCTCATCCAGATCTTCAAAGGGCGGCTTGCCGGCCATGACCGTATATATCAAGGATCCCACGGCGAACCGCTGCGCACGCTCCTTGCAATCCTTTTTAAATATATCGTGCAACGTAGTGGGTGAGATGCGGAAGCGGGCGGGGTATTGCGAATTTAGGTCAGATATGCTATATGGAGCGCAGTCATTAACTAGCACTAAGAGTTCAGCGTCGTCGCTTATTTTTATGACAAAAATAAGATCTGGGAGGCAAGTGCTGCAAAATGCTGTAGTTTCTTCATCCGAGAGTGCCTTGTTTCCATCCGAGAATGCCTCGCTTCCATCCTCGATGATACGCTTCGCCAATGCGAGAGTGTCCAATTTGATTGCTTTTGCTCCCTGAAACTCAACATGACAGATAGGTGACATGACGTAGATGCCGCGGTGGCTATACTAATTGACAGAACTATTTAATGTATATTAGCAAAAGCCTTTTTCGCAGATACTGTTGTATGATGTGGTTCTGTAAAGTGCGGGGTGTGAATACAGGAGCTTAAGCTAATATTAATAATCAGCTCACTGCCGGAGATGGGATTCACAACCCCGCAGCAGTCATGAACTTTATCTCTTTGACCATATGTGAAAGAACCACAGGAACCCCTGTACAGGTTCCCTAAGCCCATGAGCTCACGATGCGATCTCTGGCACAGGGTGGAGTTTGCTCCAGGATTGCCAATAGCTAACAATCCCACCCAGCAGTAACTGGCAGCTCGTTGCAACCGCTATTTACAACTCGTTCTCTCCGCCTAAACGCGCCAGTCTTGTGCTAAACCCTTCGCGATTGAACCTTGAAGATGCTCAGTTTTTTAATTCAGCTTGTATCTAGTTCCGCCACTAGGTGTGAGCCTCGAGAATCTGCTCAACTTTACTCGCAAGCTTAAGAACTTCTAGTGATTGGCAGGATGCGTGTACTTTTTTAGAGCTGAGCCCAATTGGACTGCTTCGAGATTTAGCCCAACTTTCAGCACAGTGTTCGTGTTAATAAACGTCGCACGCGCGTAAAATAGCGCATAGCCCAAGGTGAGCCACACTCCTGTATCTGTTCCCGATATCCTCAAAATCTCTATAAATGACTCTCGTTGTGAACGTCAACGCTTGCACGAATAAGTACATATCTTACCTTAGCAGAGCCCCGCACTTCTACATACGAAGTACGAGGCCATTTCTCCACAGCACGGAAGAACCATCTTGGCGGGCTCTCAAGTTTTCAAGAGTACGTAATCTTTATTTGCAACGAATGATCTTTCACCTATGCATGAGTCATTTGATAAGTGGGACATCTATGATTGGTAGAGTGCCGCATGGTAATCATGTTTGTCAGGGATACGTGGTGTATCCTCTAACTCGCTGAGAAAGTTAGAGCCACATAGGGCAGTCTCCCTTGGGGGTAGGGGAGACGTATCCATGGCATGAGATCAGTTTAGCGACAAATTTTTGATACAAAGAACCTGTTTTTATATTCATTGAGTGAGCCGAATGCTTTTCCTATATGTCTTTTCGTTCCCCGCAGCTGACTTTATTACTGTGGTAGCTGTCCAATCGCATCAGTAGGTTAAGCCAATATGATTGACAGCACAATCCATGCGGAGATCGACGCAGATCACACTTTAGCGTCAAAATCTGATAAACCGGTAAGATTTCTATTGCTGCGCAGTAGGCCAGCCTTTAAGTGACTAGATATATAACACTGTCCTATCCATACCAACACATCTTGCTCAGTACCTCCCTTTTATCGTGCACTCACAATCATGACTAAACGAAAAAAACATCGAAAGAACCCAGTGATCTCGAGTTCATCCACGGAGCTAGACGCGCTCTCTCCCATAACACCTCGCCTAGACCCATACAAACGGCAACTGAGTCGTTTTTACGAGCCTCTCGTTTTATTATATACTTTGGGTAGTACGAGAGGGGAACACACATGTGCTGTACTTCCCACAGAAGAAAACATTTTGCACTTATCAATCAAAACTTTGAGACGGAGATTCCTTAGCGAACTGGCGTACATGTGCGATTTTGATAAGGGCGGTGAAACAGTCACCGCTATTGGACTAGAGTCTACACCGCAAAGATATATATTTTGGGTGGCTTCGAATTCGTGCCCGAGGAAGAAAATTGTCCCGTTTTTGGAGTCACTCCTGGCCGAATTGAGAGATTTGTCAACCGTAGCAACTCCAGAGACGCCGGGAGAAGCTTCTAATATAACTGCGCGTTGTATAAGCTTTGGGACTCCAAGAATAAAAAAATACAGAAGCCATCTAGGCCCATTACTTCGGAGATGTCAGGAATATCTCGCTGAAACAGAACAAGATGGTGGTACGTTTGACCGTTGTGCTTTATGACCTATATCATTTCAATATTATCAAATAGCTGATGTCCGTTATTTAGTAGCTGGTCTTGCCGAATGGCTAAGCATTTGGGAAAGCCAGTCGAGTCCTATGGAGCTGTGTAGCTTCGCCTACGAAAATCGGAAGTCTGACTTCATGCGTATTCTTACAAAACTGAGTACGGAACCTATGTACAAAAGCAATAAAGATGCGATACACCACGCTTTCGGGTTAATAAGGCATTACATCGGACGGCTTGGGCATCATTTCCGAGCCGCCAATGCGCTTCTCTCTTGCGCATCTAGGCTTTCTGGGCTCCTCGACGATTTCGAAGTCCGCAGTATCCCCACCCCGCCAAAGTCTGTGTTACCTCCAGCAGATAGAATGACAAGACTAAATAGCATTGTTGTTCGCATGCTACCCGCCAAGTCTACAGACCTTGACCGCTATCAACGAGCGCTTGCAGATATGGACGCTAAATATCAACTATCTCGTCGTTTCCTGGAGAATTACACATATCATAACTTGAAACCCCGTGTTCACGCTGAGATTCAGGTCCTAGAGCAGTTCCATGCTAACAAGCTGACCTTTGCAGCCGGCGATCCATTCATCGCCTGCAGCAAGCCAGCTTGCTTTTGCTGCCTGCTCTACTTCCGATACCATCCGGGAAATTTTGTGGAGCCGACATCACATCAAAAGATATATCTGAACTGGAGACCGCCTGATCTTGAAGCTGAGGCCGATGTCGTCAGCCAGAAATGTCGAAGAGATATCCTCAATTTGATGACCAAAGATATCCGGAAGGAGGCCTTGCGGCAGATAGATGAAAAAACTGCCCCACAAGCCTGGCACCCGGATTCGCTCACCGGAATCACAGAATCCATTCTGCATGAGAAAGTTCAAGGGCTGTTAAAAGAGACTAAGGAACCAATTCCCACATTAAAGGATCCTGTTGACTTCAATGAACTCCCGGCTGCAATCGAAGAACAGTTGAAAATGCCAGATGTTAATTCTCTCCCAGAACTTCGCAGAGCGGATTTGGTGAGCTTTAGTACCGAGCCAGACCACCACGCTCAATACGAGAAGCCATCGCAGAAGCCAGAACCTTACTTTTACGACTCTGAGAATGACTCTGAAAATGAAGGAGGAGTGCTACTATAAACGCATATCCCGATTTGGCAACTTGCTGTCAGGGAGAATTCGGGGACTGCGGGAGACTGTGCTGGGTCTAGCAAATGGTTCCTCGGTAACGTATGGGAATATCGTATACCATAGGCTTGCTGGTTGGCGAACAACCCCAATAATTACAGCCACTGGAGAGCCGCTTTGGTATCCTTGAATGAAATATAAGGAATCAAGGTCATAGCGATACTTTAAAGTGGACGGATAGGATGTGGCCCGAGCTATGACCGCCACACGTGACATCTAATTCCTAGGGGGTAAACTCCAAACTTCATGTGCATACCGGTGACGGTGACGGTGACGGTGACGGTGACAGTGACATTGAAGGATTCTAGGGACCGCTACGCCGCCTACCAAGATTCTGTCGCGAACCATCAACCGCCAAGAGATGGTTGCCTACGACTGCTGCCGTAATCGGAGTTCGGAGTTGATCTCATTGGCTGGGAATTCCGCACACCGAGCACGTTATCACATACCACCTGTCACTATTGCTGCCTTTTTGCTTTTCCTTTTCATCCGCGAGCCTTCAAGTCGAGTGACTTCTTGCGACCGCGAAACGAACTCAGATTGAAACAAATATGCCCTTCTTCACTGGTGACGACAGTCTGCTCCAACTGAACTCGGAACAATTCGACTTCAGTGTGCAGTTCGAGCAGTTGTTCTTCACCATCATACCGTCCGCGTTATTCATCGTAACATCGATATGGCGGACACTTTCTCAGGCACGAAAAGTCCCCGTAGTGAACGCTCCAGTCTTCCAGCTCGTCAAAGTGGTATGATCTCCCTCAAACCGATTTCATGTACGCTTTGGAACTCCGGTCTGATTACTGTAGGGTGCTATCGCAGTCTATGTATCGCTTGAGCTCGCACTGCTCATCTTAGCCGCGGTCGGATCATTACACGTTACCAGCATGTTCATAGCGGCCTCCATCCTTAAACTGGTGTCGGCCCTCCTCATGGTAACGCTCAGCATAGTCGATCACAGCAGAAGCCCTAGGCCGTCTATATCACTAAACATCTACTTGTCGATAACTCTCCTTTTAGACGCGGCTCAGGCGAGAACGCTATTGTTAGCGTCGGACGGCAAGGCCGAGCGCACATACAGCAACCTCTTTACTGCTGCTGTGGCTCTCAAAGCTGTGGTACTGCTGTTAGAGGCCAAACAAAAGGCCCGATGGGTACGCTGGAATGAGAAGGAGCACAGTCCAGAGGAGACCAGCAGCGTATTTTCTCTTGGCGTTCTTTTCTGGCTGAACAAGTTGTTCCACTTGGGACACAGAAAAGTTCTGACAGTCGAAGACCTTTATCCCCTCGACGTTAATATGGATGCCAAGTTACTCCACGAAAAGTTTTCCAAGAACATGGACTACTCCAAATTGAAGGGCCATAAGTACGGCCTAGTGCTTATGCTTGTGCGCACACTCAAAGTCCCGCTTTTGCTTCCTGTGATCCCACGCCTTTCTATGCTCGGCTTCACGTTTTGTCAACCGCTTTTGCTGGAACGGCTCACGGAGTACCTGTCCGAACCTGAACTCAACACTAACGTTGGATATGGCTTTATCGGTGCTGCCTTTTTCATCTACTCCGGAATTGCTATCTCCGTGGCCTTCTACTGGTAACAAGACACCGCAAAAGGAATTCCTCAAGAATCATTACTGACATGTAAAACTAGGTACTTCCATAACCGAGCCCGTACTATGACAAGATCAATCCTAGTCACTGAGATCTTCATCAAGGCTACGAAGGCTCGCATTGCTCTTGGGGATGATAGTGCCGCGCTAACCCTCATGAGTACAGACATGGAGCGAATTCGGGTTGGCTTCAGCAATCTTCATGAGCCTTGGGCTGCCAGTGCTCAAGCTTCCCTAGCTTCATGGATGCTGTATAATCGACTTGGAGTGGCCTTCGTCGCACCTATCGGAATCGTTATAGTTTGCTTCACCTTCTTGGCGATCTTGATGAATTGGACTGGTGACTCGCAGAAGGCCTGGATGTCAGGAGTTCAGAAACGTGTCGGTCTAACTGCAACAGTCATCAGCAGCATGAAGAACTTGAAGATTTCCGGCCTCACTGCCCCTGTCGGCGGTTTCGTGCAAAAGCTCCGCGTCGATGAGTTAGCCAAGGGAGGCACATGGCGGAAGATCATCATCACTGCGGCAATGCTTGGGTACTTTCCCCTGATGATTGCCCCACCACTCACGTTTGCCTCCTCTCAACGAACACTAGATGTCTCGACTATGTTCACTTCTCTTGCTTTTATCACAATATTAACATACCCTCTGTTGCAAGTCTTCCAAGGTATCCCCCAAATTATCTCTGGAGTAGCATGTTTGGGCCGGATCCAAGCTTTCTTGGAGTGCGACACCCGCGATGACTTCCGCCGAGTCCTTGCTGATTTGCAGAATTCAGAGAAGGTTTCAGAGAATGCTGAAACCTTGTCTGATTCAGCGTTGGTTATCAAGAACGGAGCGTTTGGCTGGGAAGCAGACAAATTTGTCTTGCAAAACGTCAACGCTCAAATCAAAAAAGCCTCACTTACTGTTGTTGTTGGATCTATTAGCACGGGGAAATCTACACTTTGCAAGGCACTACTTGGGGAGATCCCTTTCAGTAGAGGTAGCATGATCTTAAGCAACAGGTTCGCCCACGTTGGATTTTGCGAACAAACGGCGTTTCTCACAAATGGAACGATTAAAGACAACATCGTGGGATTTTCCCTAATAAACAACGAGAGATATGATGAAATTATCCACGCTACAGCTCTGCACGTCGATTTTAGTGCACTCGCGCAAGGAGATCAAACGAATATCGGATCTGACGGAATCACTTTGTCTGGAGGTCAGAAACAACGTGTTGCTCTTGCCCGGGCTTTGTACCTGCAGTCTGATCTACTGGTGCTAGATGATGTCTTTAGCGGTCTAGATGCCAATACTGAAGAACAAGTCTTTCAGCAAGTCTTCGGCCCAAATGGGCTTCTGAGACGACGACGCTCTACGGTTGTGCTGTGCACCCATAGCATTAGGCATCTACCTGCTGCGGACCACATTCTGGTACTTGGAGATGGCACAGTTCTCGAGCAAGGTGGATTTGAGGAATTAAATGCTGGCGATGGATATGTTCAGCGTCTAGGCTTGAGCACGCCCTCCGCCAGCGATATTTCATCTGAAAGAACTAAGTCAAGAGAAAGCCCCCTAGACACGAAGCCACAACTACTCCCCTCAACGACAGCGAGGGCCGAAACAGCACCTCTTGAGGACTCCGATACAGCGCGGCAGATAGGCGACAAAACGGTATATAAGCATTACGCGCAGGCCATAGGGTGGTTCATGGTATCATTGAGTCTGTTCTTCGCCGTCGGGTGGGGTTTCTTCACGAATTTCCCAACAATTTGTGAGTAAGCTTTCTCACTGGATAGAAGAATCCCAATCTCTTATGCTTTCCAACGAAACCAATATATTATCTTGTTTTTTTTAAAGGGATATAGACTAACATCATATGTAGGGCTTACGTACTGGACCAATGACGTCGCTTCAGAGCATCCGAACCATTCTTTCGGTTACTACGTTGGGATATATGCATTGCTCCAGATGTGTGGCTTGATATCGTTACTTCTCCTCGCTATAACACTTTGGGTCTTCGCCATCAAGAGAGCAGGCGCTAATTTACACCAGGATGCTCTGAAGACCCTACTTCGAGCACCATTACGATTTTTTACTATGACGGATACCGGCATCGTCACAAACTTATTCTCCCAAGACCTTAACCTCATAGACACAGAACTACCGGAGGCAACGTTGAGTACTCTGTTTTCTGTAAGTCTTTCCCCACTCAAAACGATGAGTATTTACAGCAACACCCCCCTCACCTTTAGCAATATCCTCAAAGAAAACCCTCCAGGTCTGACGCAGGATTCGCAGGTCTTTCAAACAATTGGGCAAGCAGCTGTTATGCTTACATCATCCACCTACTTAGCCATAACCTATCCGTTCCTTGCCCTTCTCTTATATGTTGTGGGCAAGTTCTACCTACGGACTTCTAGGCAGCTAAGGTTTCTAGATCTTGAAACTAAAAGTCCCTTGTAGTAGGTCTATCTCCACCCGTTGATGCATAGCGGAATCATGTACTGTACTAATCTGCGCCTTGTAGCACACATTTTCTGGACACTCTCAAGGGCATCACAACTGTTCGAGCATTCGGTGAGTCGGATACGCAAAATAATTCTCCCTTCGGGGAGCTTTATAGGGTGCTTTGCGCCATATTGGGTCGCGACATAGTGCCGCTGCTAACACTAGGGATCCGCAGGTTTCCTTCCCAACGAGCTCGAAAAGAATATTCGCTTGCTTAACACTAGTCAACGGCCGGCTTATCTCCTCCTCATGATCCAAGAGTGGCTGAACCTCGTTCTAGGCCTTGTAGTCATGTCACTAGCAGTGATCATGGTGGCTCTTTCAGTGCGGCTTCACGCGAATTCCGCGTTCGCCGGTGCGGCCTTGTACAGCCTTATTACGCTCGGTGAGAACCTCGCAGGCATCGTCCTGTACTGGACCAGACTTGAAACTTCGATTGGTGCAATTGCAAGACTCAAGACGTTCAGTAAAACAGTCCAGCCGGAGGATAAAGATGAAGAGGATGTTGTTCCTCCTGAACAGTGGCCTCAGATTGGTGTGGTGAAGCTTGAGGGCGTATCGGCCTGCTACAAGTAAGAAACTTCTACCTTACCTTACTGGTGGCACCAGTAAATAACGCTAACATGCTTTGCAGTGCGGAAGAAAACGAAAACACCGAAAGTGAAAACGAACTCGCCCTCCGCGACATCCATCTCACCATCCGCTCCGGCGAAAAAGTCGCCGTCTGCGGCCGTACCGGTAGCGGCAAATCTAGCCTCATCGCCCTCCTACTCAAGCTCCTCGACCCCACATCTAGGACTGCCGACAATATCACCATCGACAACATACCGCTTCGTTGTATCAACCGGTCCGCGCTACGCCAGCGCATCATCGCTGTGCCCCAGGAAGCCGTCTTCCTACCTGACGGATCAACTTACATGACGAACCTGGACCCATCTAACGCCTCCAATCCTGAGGAATTGGAGGCAGTCCTTACAGCCGTTGGCCTGTGGAGCTTCGTTAAAGAGCGCGGCGGTCTGGACGCAGGTATGAGTTCTGGCACACTCAGTGCGGGGCAGCGACAGCTCATGTCTGTTGGCCGCGCTCTCCTTCGGAGACGGATCCGTGCGCGGAACATCGGGTCTGCATCATCGGTGGCAAGCGGTGCGTCGGATCGAGGGATCCTGCTGCTGGACGAGGTGAGCTCGAGTGTGGACTACGCGACGGAGCGGGTGATACAGGAGATTATCCGGACTGAGTTTAAGGAGTACACGGTGATTTCAGTGACGCATCGGCTAGATATGATCATGGATTTTGACAGAGTGGTTTTCATGGACGCTGGGGAGGTGGTGGAGGTGGGGAGCCCGCGTGTCCTGGCGGGCGAGCCGGGGACGAGGTTTGGAGATTTGGTACGGGCTGCGGCGAATGAGAGCGTCAGGTGATTGCTCATTGCTGTGTAGATACTTGAAAGACTGTCTTGTAAACTCAGCTTTATATTACGGGCTTCTGGGTCCCTCACTGCAAACAAACTATCAAAAGGCTACAAAGTAAAACGGCAAGCTGCATTCCATCACATCGGCATATTCTCAGATTAACTACTTTACCAACTCCTCTACAATAATTTTTTTGCAAAGTTCGAGGTATGGCGTTTTAGAACAGCTTGAGCTTAACTCTAATGTTCTTATTAGCTAGCACTTTTATTTTCCTTATTTTGTTTTGCGCTAACGTTTAATTAAGCAACTCTAAGCTAGAAAAGGGCTACATCCTTCTAAAATAGGCTGCACATTTAGAACCTAATAGAAAGCGGCAGAACTGCCCCTCTTTACGTGGGGCGGCGCACCGCAGTAACCCCAGGGCTTTACGCTATCGTGATTCCTTACATACTTTGTTTTGCTACAGCTATGTCTTCCAATATCTATTTATATGACCCGCTATCTTCAGCATCTACATTACGCATTATCCGGCTGCCACCAGTTACGGATAATACAGAAGCAACCATCAAGATCCATCTCTTCGAATCTTCCTTTGAGGATGCACCGAGCTACGAAGCCGTCTCATACACGTGGGACCAACAGAGTTTTACTGAACACATCCTGTGCAATGGAAAAGACTTGTTCGTAACACCAAATGTACTCGCAATCCTCCATGACTTCCGCGACAAGGATGAAGATCGTCTCGTTTGGATTGACAGTATCTGTATTGACCAGTCTTCCTCCTACGACAAGAGCATTCAGGTGCCCAGGATGGACCGAATATACTCGCAAGCCCAGATGGTGTTGGTGTGGCTAGGTGAGGGAAATGAAGAAACGGATGCCGTTTTTGACTGCTTTAGCGACATGGGTGTGGGTAGCAACAAAGGCAGCAGCATCCGGAAGAACGAGCGTGGATTTTGGGGTAAGCTCTCCAGAAGAATCAGAGAAGAGAACCCCTTCCGCTAACAATGCAGAGCCAACTAACGAAAATGAATACGGCGCAAATGAAGAATTCGGTATGAGCTTCATAGGCTCCTTGTTTCGTCGATCATGGTTCACAAGAGCATGGACAACCCAAGAGCTAGTTCTAGCCAGAAGAGCGACCTTTATCTGCGGCTCGAAGTCCATTGACTATGAAGACTTCATCGGGATTAGCAGGAACTTCATTTACTCTGTCCTCCATGGCATTATTGACAAACCCTACGATATTGAGGTACGCTACACGAGGCTAAAATCGTTGATCAAGTACCGACACGACGACGACAAGTCACCATGGGAACAAGCGCCATTTGCTGCGGTTCTTGAAGAGGCAAGACAGAAGAACGCTTTCAATCCAAAGGATAAAGTCTATTCGGTATACGGCATACTCAGTGCTTTAGAGATTGCGGATCTACCTCCAGTCGATTATAGTAAGGAACTTAGTGATGTGTATATTGAGGCTACTCAAGCTGCAATTCAAGTAGATAATTCTTTGGAGGTTCTGCTCTCAGCCTGTATACCCCAACTTATACCCGGGCTCCCATCTTGGGTGCCAGATTGGAGTAACACTGCCGTTCATGGGAATGAACAAGGAGGCTGGCCCGAAGCTGCTGGGGAATCTGAACCGGTGTATCGATTTGATGGGCCCAAACTCCATCTCCTAGGAACAATAATCAACGAGATTGCAACTACCGCGCCTCCCGTCTCGGACTACGGAAACATTGAGAACGTCAAAGACCCCGTTGAACGTTGCAGGAAAGCAAAAGCATTTATCACAATGCTTCGGCAATGGATCATCCTAGTACGGCAGGAATTATCTTCCTATCCCACTAGTGATGATCTCGATGATGTATTCAGCTGGACACTCGTTCAAACCAATGAAGAAATAGCCGACACTCCTTCCAAGAGCCAACACAAAGGTCCAGGTCCCTCTATCATCGAGCAGTGGATATCTATCATCATGTCAGATCAACCCGAACGTGACATCTGGCCACAAATGAAATACACTCTCTCCGATTTCGAAGCAAAGGACGATTCCGGCTACTTTCAGCGCGCATTCTCTCGCATGTTCGCCTGTGGATCTGAGTTTAGGGACTGGGATAAAGAACTGAAGGTTCTGTTCACCCTGAAAAGCTCGTCCAAAGCCGTGCAAAGTTTCCAGAGTATTCTAGTCAACAGTATACGACATAAGACAGTATTGGTAACGCAGGACGGGTTTCTCGGTCTGGCTCCGTGCGAGGTGCAGGCTGGAGATAAGATTGTTCTTGTTTCGGGCTTGAGAGTTCCATTAGTTTTGAGACGGGATGGTAAGGATTACCGGCTCCTCGGGCCGGCATTCATTCACGGATTTATGGAAGGGGAGTGCTGGTCAGACAATGAAGGAGATTTGGAGAATATCACGTTGATATGATGCCGGTGATTATAGTGTATACCTCTGCAATGACTGTACTGAAGAATAGCAAGGAAGCGTAAAGGGCCCACCAACGCCTTTGTACACAATTTTGAAGTCTAAACGTCTATAAACTGCTCTACATTCACAAATATCCAATTAAACCCACTCCTAAATGCCACTCTATCAACCTTAGGGTGAAAACAAGAGTAGTCCGGCTGGAATCCGTACCCTACTAACCTTAATTTGCTTCAATATTGTTGCTATCATGTTTAGCAAATCCAACAAAAGTGGACGTTGGTGGTCGCTTTTGCTTTTTGTTTGTTAAGGAAGTTTATTATCTGTGGATATTCAAGAACTTTTAACAGTGTTCAAAAAAATTATGGACGAGCAATGATAGCTGTCAGTAATATTAGAGGCTTTTAGGAAACAACAGGGCTGCAATCATTGAAGTTATCAACGTGACTTAGAACCTAACTTCGTTGAACAGTGAAGATCGGATTGCGCTAGTTCTTCAACGTTCAGCGCCTACCTATTTGATCTGGAGGTAGTAAGCACTAGCCAAGTTGGGGATATATTGGAGGGAGGCCTTACAAGATAAGTAAGTGAAGGGTAGTGCAAAATTGATATTGTTTGGAGCCGTGGTCTGACCAGTTTTTTGCAGTATAAATACCCAGATCATTGCCTCGGTTCCTATATTATTCCCATCGGTCAATCTATTATATGCCGCCATCTGCTCCATCTCCATCTCAAACTCACCTAAAATACCAGCTATGGCCTCCCGCTTCCCCCCAATCCCACAATCAGACTTCACGCCCGCCCAAGAAATCGCTAGCTCAGAAGCCACAAGGATGGTTCGCGAAACATTTGGCTCGTCTTTCAGTCTCACCGACTCCACTGGCGCACTCTTAGGTCCCTTTGCCGTGCTAATGTACACGCCCAATACACTCACACCCTACCTCCAGCATAATGCCTCTGTGCTTTTGAAGTCCGAGCTTTCTGTACGTGAGCGCGAACTCGCAACTTTATCCGTGGTGTCAGTCACAAAAACGGAGTACGTTCGGTACGCCCATATGAAGATCGGAGTGGAAGTTGGTCTATCGCAGGAACAGGTTGAGGGTGCGGTGGCTGGGAAGAAAGACTTGGGTTTGGAAGAGAGGGAGAAAGTAGTTTATGATACGGCGTTGGGGATGGCGAGGAGTTTTGGAAGGTTAAGTGGTGAGAGTTGGGAAAGAGGAAGGGAAGCAATTGGTAGGGAAGGCATGGCGGCGTTGAGTCAAGTTGTCGGGAGTTATTTGCATTCAAGTGTCTTGGTAAACCTGGCGGGTTTTCAGGCTCCCGACGATAACACGGAGAAGTAGGGAAGGAGAATCGGGATGGGAAGGAGAAATATTCATTATGAAAAAACAGTTTTTGCATTTGATCCGATCATGCGCCGAAGACATCCGCAATGATCGATTAACCATTATTATTAAAGATTCCTTCGAAGTCTTTCTTATGTTCAAATGATAGCATCGACTTGCTTCTTTTCATGAACGCTACGAAACACGTGGAGACTTCATACCCTTTTCATGCATGCACAATGTCGAGCCATAGCTTTATCTAGTAAACACTGTTAACGTCAATCCCCTCGTCGCGAAACGCACGGTGTAGCGAAACAGATTACTAGTACTTTAAACTTAAGCAGCTTTAATATTTTAAGCAGATTCGAACTCTCTATAGATTTGTAGCAGATTTCTTATATTCCTTCTTAAGTATACCTTTTTACTATTAAACCTAAAAATTACAATCGCGTTGTCGCCTTCCTACCTAATAATTAGAGAGGCTTTTGTTAAGTACAAATAACACCTCTTAGCCTACAACACTACTACAAGGCTATTTCTGCACTTTAAATTAAAATACTAGTACGTCTTAAGTTCTTAAGCCTCCCTGCAGTACTAACAAGTTATCTTAAGCATTATTAGTAGCGTAGCGACTAATGCTATGCAATGTTGCTACCCTAGTTAGTACTTCGGGATAAGAGAGACTCCGCAAATAGTATAATTACTGTGTAACCTATCTTAGGCAATAAGACGCCATGCAAGAGGATGTGGCTACTGCTGGACCTGTAGCTGTGCAAAACCTTGGCAAGCAGGCTGACCTCTGCCCGCGTCCTTGCGATTCAACTTACTCTTAGCTAAGCTTCCAGTCAACTCCCTGAGAACCCTACAGAATCGCCACC
>BLYF01000056.1:260063-334091 GCA_014905255.1 Herpotrichia juniperi | reverse complement strand
GTGGCCGGAGCGGCTCGATCGTCCTCCCTGCTAGCGCGGGCGAACTCTGTAGACCACTAGACGGCCCTATGTACCTGTACATCAACCGTGCCACCGCGCCACTGGAGGTAAAACATTGCATTCCTTATCCTCATAAACAATAACTGATAATTTACTACCTCTACTTAGTGCTACACTCAATTAGATTCCAGCTTACATGCCTCTCTACTTGCTATAGCACACTTCTTTCACTCAAACCTTAGCTTTCAAAATAGCCTATGTAGTTTTGAAGTCTTTCTGCGATTTTATACAACTAGCTGCAGACGTTGTTGGGATGGAGAATGTGTAAGATCGCCTCGTACGCTATTTGGGAGGCTTTTATTATCCTCTGAGGACTCTGGATTACACAGCGGCTGAAGCGAAGAGATGCGGTAAAGTGCCTTCCCAACACCAAACGTCTAGAGGCATTCGCCGCTGCTCTCATTAGAGCTTGACCAGTTGACTGTACTGCGATGCCCCTTAAGCTTCTAGAGGCTCTCGTCACTACCCGCATCCCAGATCTTGGCTATGGAGTCGCGCGACGCCGATGCGAGCCGCACCGAGTCGTGAGAGAAAGCTACCAAGTATCTATAGCATTATTTTTTGTGTTGACTATACTATTAGAAGTAGGAGGGGAAGGGGGGGAGATGGCAAACAGGTACGTAATAGTACTATTATATAAGTATGAAAATGCATAATGCAACACCTGCTTTAACAAGTTTCTAGCCTAGCGCTGCGCGTTCTGCTTTTAAATATAAACTTCGCGGTTAAGAAATAGGTTGAAGAAAAGTGTTGGCTGTTTTGATAAGAAGGATATAAGAGCAAAAATGAGCATTAATTTCTAAACTCTACTGAATTTAGTCTGGTCAATTCTAAACATGAAAGGACAAATTTAACTCTGTAAGTGGACTAATTATACTGAAGACGCGTTAAGTAATCAGAAGCTAGTAACTTTATTCGCGCCTCGTAATCCTTCTTTTGCCACCAATAATCCGTAGTTCTTGACGCCTCTATAGCCCACCACAATGGTGTCTGACCCTTTTGATCCTTTGATTCCGAGTTAGCGTCCTTCTCGAGCAGCAGCCTGACAACATCCACGCAGTAGCTGTATTGTGCTGCCCATGACAGCGGCGTTCGACCAGAGTTGTCTTTTAGCTCTAGGTCAGCGCCCTTCTCGAGCAGCAGCCTAACAACCGTCTCGCGTCCCTTTTCTGCCGCCCACGATAGCGGCGTCCGACCTGAGTTGTCTTTAGATTCCAGCTCAGCACTCTTATCGAGCAGCAGCCTAACAACTGTCTCGCGTCCCTTGTCTGCCGCCCACGACAGCGGTGTTCGACCAAAGTTGTCTCTAGTTCCTACGTCAGCGCCCTTTTCAAGCAGCAGCCTGACAACTACCTCCCCTCCCTTGTCTGCAGCCCACAACAGTGGCGTTCGGCCAGAGTTGTCTTTAGATTCCAGCTCAGCACCCTTCTTGAGCAGCAGCCTAACAAATGTCTCGCGTCTGTCCTCTGCAGCCCACGATAACAACGTTCGGCCAGAGTTGCCTTTGGACTCTAAATTAACGCCTCTTTGAAGCAGCATCCTAATGACTACGTTACGCCCGTTCTTCGCAGCCAACAAAAGCAGTGCCCGGTCATATTCATCTTTATACTCCAAGTCGGCGCCTTTCTTCAGTAGTGGCCCAACTACCGCCTCATGCCGGTATAGTATAGCTAGTAATAGTTGCTCATCATTATAGCCCTTCTTCTGGAGCTCCTGGTTAGCGCCCTTCTCAAGCAGCAGCCTGACAACTGTCTCGCGTCCCTTGTCTGCAGCCCACGACAGCGGCGTTCGGCCAGAGTTGTCTTTTAGCTTTAGGTCAGCACCCTTCTCAAGCAGTAGCCTGACAACTTCCTCATGATTCTCTGCAGCCCACGATAGCGGCGTCCGACCTGAGTTGTCTTTAGATTCCAGGTCAGCGCCCTTCTTGAGCAGCAGCCTAACAATCGTCTCGCATCCCTTGTTTGCCGCCCACGACAGCGGCGTTCGGCCAGAGTTGTCTTTTAACTCTAGGTTAGCACCCTTCTCAAGCAGCAGCATGACAGTTTTCTTGTAATTCTTTGTAGCCCACGACAGCGGCGTTCGGCCAGAATTGTCTTTGGTATCCAGCTTAGCGCCCTTCTCAAGCAGCAGCCTAACGATAGTCTCGTACCACGATCCTGCAGCCCACGATAGTGGCGTTCGGTCAGAGTCGTCTTTAGATTCCAGCTCAGCACCCTTCTCAAGTAGCAGCCTGACAACCGCCTCCTGATTCTCTGCAGCCCGTGACAGCGGCGTCCGACCTGAGTTGTCTTTGGATTCCAGCTCAGCGCCCTTCTCGAGCAGGAGCCTAACAACTGCCTCGCTTCCATTCTCTACAGCCCACAGTAGTGGCGTTCGGCCTGACCTATCTTTATATTCCAGCTCAGCGCCCTTCTCAAGCAGCAGTCTAACGATAGTCTCGTATCTGTATCGTATAGCTAGTGATAGCTGCTCATTATTATAGCGCTTGCTCTTGGATTTCAGGTGAACACCCCTCTCAAGCAGCAGCATAAGAACTGCCTTGTACTCCTTGTCTGCCGCCCGTGATAGTGGCGTCCGGCCAAAGTTGTCTTTGGACTCTAGATCAGCGCCCTTCTCAAGAAGAAGCCTAACAATCGCCTCGCGCCCGTTTTCCGCAGCCAATAGAAGCGGCGTCCGGCCGTATTTATCCTTAAACTCCAAGTTGGCGCCTTTCTTAAGTAGTAATCGAACTACCGCCTCGTGCCGGTATTGTACAGCTAGTAGTAGTTGCTCGTTATTATAGCCCTTCTTCTGCAGCTCTTGGTCAGCGCCCCTCTCAAGCAGCAGCCTAATGACCGCATCGTGCTGATTCTTTACAGCCCACGATAGTGGCGCTCGACCAGAGTTGTCTTTAGATTCCAGCTCAGCGCTCTTCTCGAGCAGCAGCCTAACAACTGTCTCACTTCCCTTGTCTGCCGCCCACGATAGCGGCGTCCGACCTGAGTTGTCTTTAGATTCCAGCTCAGCGCTCTTCTCAAGCAGCAGCCTAGCAACTGTCTCACTTCCCTTGTCTGCCGCCCACGACAGCGGCGTCCGACCCGAGTTGTCTTTGGATTCCAGGTCGGCACCCTTCTCGAGCAGCAGCCTGACAACCTCCACGTTGTAAAATCTGCATTGTGCTGCCCACGACAGCGGTGTTCGACCAGAGTTGTCTCTAGGTCCTACGTCAGCGCCCTTTTCAAGCAGCAGCCTGACAACTATCTCTCCTCCCTTGTCTGCAGCCCACAACAGCGGCGTTCGGCCAAAGTTGTCTTTTAGCTCTAGGTCAGCGCCCTTCTCGAGCAGCAGCCTAACAACCGTCTCGCATCCCTTGTCTGCCGCCCACGATAGCGGCGTCCGACCTGAGTTGTCTTTAGATTCCAGGTCAGCGCCCTTCTCGAGCAGCAGCCTAACAACCGTCTCGCGTCCCTTGTCTGCCGCCCACGACAGCGGCGTTCGGCCAGAGTTGTCTTTGGCATCCAGCTTAGCGCCCTTCTCAAGCAGCAGTCTAACAATATTCTCGTACCGCGATCCTGCAGCCCATGACAGCGGCGTTCGGCCAGAGTTGTCTAACTTCAGTTCAGCACCCTTCTCAAGCAGCAGCCTGACAACTGTCTCACACCCATTCCCTGCAGCCCACGACAGCGGAGTTCGGCCAGAGTTGTCTTTAGATTCCAGCTCAGCGCCCTTGGAAAGTAGTACCCTGACAACCGGTTTATGCCCGTTCTCTGCAGCCCGCAATAGCGGCGTCCGACCTGAGTTGTTTTTGGATTCCAGATCAGCGTCATTCTCAAGCAGCAACTTGACGACCGCCTCGCGCCCCTTTGCAGCAGCCTGCGACAATGGCGTTTCGCCCATGGAGTCCTCGGAGTCAGGGTCAATTCCTTCGGTAGCAAGTAGTAACTCAACTACCTTCTCATGTCCACTCCTTGCTGCGTACGATAGGGGCGTCCATCCATAAGTATGGTTGTCGGTAGTCTTGGAGTTAGGATCGACTCGGTCCATCGTGAGCAATAACTTGACTACAGCCTCATGGCCATTTTCTGCTGCATACGATAGTGGCGTTCGTCCTTTATCACATAAGCCAGTAGCCTTGGAGTTTGGATCAACTCGGTCCATCGCCAGTAGCAGCTTGACCACTGTCTCATGCCCGTTCTTCGCTGCAAACGATAGTGGCGTCTGTCCCCCATAGTAATGGCCAATAGATTTGGAGTCAGGGTCGACTTGGTTTGTCGCTAGCAGTAACTTGACCACTGCCGCATGGCCACGTTCTGCCACATACGATAGCGGCGTTCGCCCTGAGTTATCTGCTTTCATACGTCCTATGGAGATATTGGAGTCGGGGTCAACCTGGCCCGTGGCCAGTAGCCGCTTGACGACCGCCTCGTGACCACTCTCCGCTGCAAACGAGAGTGGCGTCTGTCCGTCCGAATTCTTAGAGTCTGGGTCGATTTGGTCCTTGGCTAGTAGTAGCTTGACCACCGCGTCGTGCCCACTCTCTGCCGCAAACGATAGCGGTGTTCGTCCTCCGCTAGCCTTGGAGTCTGGATCGACTTGGTCCTTAGCTAGTAGCAGCTTGACGACTGCTTCGCGCCCACTCTCTGCCGCAAACGACAGCGGTGTCCGTCCTCCGCTAGCCCTGGAGTCCGGGTCTACTGGGTCCTTGGCCAGTAGCAACTTGACCACTGCCTCGTGCCCGCTCTCTGCTGCAAACGACAGCGGTGTTCGTCCTCCGCTAGCCTTAGAGTCCGGGTTGACTTGTCCAGTCGCGAGTAGCAGCTTCACCACCGCCTCATGCTTCTTGAATGCAGCATATGATAGCGGCGTCCGACCATAACTATCCTTTGAATCTAGAGAGCATCCACCCAGGAGGGCGATTACTACTTCTTGGACTCCGAAGTATGCCGCCAAGTGAAGCGCCGTCATTTCCCTTGGAACTTGTTGGCTGTATTTTGAATCCCCTGAGTGTAGCTTGATGGCCATCAAAGCTTGACACGACGCCTCCATCTTCGCTTTGCACCCTAGGAAGTCCAGGATATCTTCGCGTGAAGTTAGGGCCTCGCGAGCATGGCGTCCCCAGTTGTGGGCGGCGTAGTCGTAGAGCGGATTCGACCGCAGCCGCTCCTCAAACTCGTCGTCCGTTTTACAAGACCCAGCCTCAAAGACGCTGAATGAGAGGTAGGTAACGCAAATTGTTGTAATATCGGTCTGTGCATTCGGAGACCAATGTCGCTGCGTCTGCTCGAAGTATTCCTGTGCTGTGTAGTGGACCAACCGGATGATGCCGCTTTCTTCATCGACCGTAACTAATCCAGCACACACGAAGACCATGTCTTGAATTTGTGGAAGGTTCTCTTTGTCAAGTTCTAGCTTGCCGACTTCCACAGCAAGCGCATGCTGAACTTCCGTTGTAGTCATTTGCCTTTTAGCACAGGTGATCCACGATAGAACCCTATTGGCAAGCTCCGTAAACCCTGCCATCTGTTTGTTGATTCTCTCCATGGTTTGCTTGTATGCATGGTTTAGGACCTGGACCTTCTTTTCTTCACTTGATCCTGGGGCCTGCTTCCGGAAATGTTGTAATGCATTTCTGACAGCCTTTGGTGTTAGTTTGTCGTTTAGTGAACCCAAATAGATATGTGCTAAGAGAAACCTGCGGACAATTAGTGTCTACGCTATTCTTCCTATTATTTCAGAACGCACATTCCGTCGACAGCTTTTGAGATCTCCTTCCTAATCTCTTCTTGCAGTTGTCGGTTCTGCTGGACGAAAGGTCGCAGCTCCCCTATGTTACCCTCTAGGTATCTTGCCACATCATCGGTGCTTGCACGAATCTCCAATGATACACTGGCTTTGAAGTACTCAACAATCTCCGGAATGAACCTTGATGTCGCGAAGATGTTTGTTCCCTGAGTTGTCTGAAGGTTGAAGAGCGCCTCGAGGAGCCTTCTCCAGCAGCCCCCGGTCGCTTGACATTCGTCAAGCGCGTCAATGATAATGAAGACTCTCGAATATATCGCAGTTACGAAATGAAGAATTTTCAAGATTTCTTCGACTGATGGCCGTGTTCGTTCATCTTTGTGGCAGTCATAGAGAGTGATGAGGCTAGCCGGTAAGGAAGGCCGTTTCCAACTAAGTTGTTTCAGCAAGCTCGCCAGCAAGTCGTCAGTCTTCTGCTCGTGTTGCCTCCGGAAGTTGCAGTAGATGTAAACGATGCCGGTCTTCAAGTCGTCGTGAAACATTGAAGTAAGGTAGTCAACCACGATTGAAGTTAGGATCGTCTTTCCCGCCCCGGGGATGCCTGGACAGAACAACGTCTGCTTGCTTGTGGTTAGCCAATCCTGGAACCTTCTAGACTCGAGGAGCCATTGCCCAGTTCCTGGTTGCCGGCTCTTGAGGTAGTCGCTTTGCTGCGGGCCGTAGTCAACTGGCGTGAGCCAATCCAGAATTTTCTGACGATCGTGGTCGTCTTGTCGTTCTTTCACGTGATGGATGTCTTTCTCTGCAGTTTCAGAGATATACCTATATATATTTAGTCTACCATGAACCCAGTTAGCTATTAGATCCTAATACACACTGCTTTACTTCGTCAATCGGCATGTGGAAGAAAAGTTGTCTGGCATATGCTGCCGCAGCCGCTGCTGCATATCCGTGCCACTGGTCGTTCTTGTGTGAGTCGCAGTAGTCTGAGATTCCGCGGATGACAATGCAAGGGAAGTCGGCCAGTGCGCCTGCTCCCTCCATCTCAAAGCAAAGAAGACCGTACACCTTCGCTAGCTTGTCCCTCAATGCAGCATCCTTGACCACCAGCTCCCCAGACGCGATCGTTCCTCTATGGACCACCACATACGGTTCGTCATCCTCGCCATTGGGAGCTTGCTGGACACGCTGCGAAGGTTCGCATCCACATTCTTCGCAAGATCGTCCGGGCTGCCGGTGTATGTAGTCTGATTTGTACAGATGGTCCTGCCCTCGGCCTGGATGTTTGTATTTTCGGAGCCCTCGAATGCTCGTGTCGATCCTCTGAATATTGTCTTCGATGGAGTCCTCCCGTGATCTGGCTCGCTTCGCTGCCAGGTCTTGTGCAGCATTGAGGAGTACGACCGGTGGCGGCGCGAGAGCTCCGGTGCGCTCGAACTGACCGTTTCTGGCTTTTCCGTGGTCATATTGTACTGCGCCAGAGTGTTCACCTACAGGCTTGCTAACGACGACGTCCCCGAGCCGGATCATTCCATTGTCAGTCTTCACGGGTACACCGCCTCCAATACCGACTAACAGACCGAACCTGAGGTTCGGGAATGACATTCTCATCTGAGAAACCACCGTAGCTGCTGGTGTGTTGCCCGGTTGATGGAGTCCTGCAATCACGACATTATGCCCTGCAATGCTCCCGAGATTGTATACGTTGTGGTCCATAGGAGGTTGAGGCAGACGCTTATGCTCTTCATCCAGCATCTCCATCGCAGCAATCTGCTCCACCTCCAATGGGCAGATCCATCCCACCGTGTAATTTTCGTGACTCAGTTTCCTCGGCATTCTGAAAACCGCAATACGTTAGATCTGTTATTCGGTATATCCGCTCAGCGACGATGCCCGATGGTGGGAGTAGATCGCGAATGGGAAGGACGATCGGATCTGTTTGGTAGCGGTTTCTAGCACGATTTCGATGGCCCAACTTGTTCAAACGGCGTCAAACCCTGGCTACAGATTTTCTGGAAGAGCTTCGCAGTGATAAAAAACGAAATGTAGCAGTATTGTCTTGCCAGTGTGCAAACAAATACTCCTAGGATTGGGTTGGCTGAGTGAGGTTGGGTGGGGCAGCAGCGTTGAGGCTGTGCCAAAGCGTATTTAGTAAGCAAGGTCAAACAACAACCTGCGCCACGTAACGAGCGCTTTGTGTACCTAAGCAGCCAGATATCTAAGCTTGCAGCGGGATCGGATGCTACAAGAAACAGAGGCGGCATCTTCTCTGTTCTTAGTTTGTGGGGATAAGGCAAGGTTTGCTTTTAATGACGTGCTAGCGCGGTTGAAGTACAGGTACAAAGCGTGGTCTAAGTTATTAGTTATAGCTCTATATGTTTGCGAGGAAAGGACTTAAGAGATCTTAAAGGCAAATCTGTTTCGCTACACTGTGCGTTTCGCTACGAGAGGATTGACGCTACTGCAGTACTACAATATGTAATGACCAAGGAAACACTACATGACTAAAGCAGGATACGTTTTTGAAACTCATATACTAGAAGACAATTTCGACCACGCGACCTCGTTCTACCTTTTCATACATTCACCATTTGTCATAAATACTGCAAACATGTTCCAAAAGCCAAGATATAAATATTTAGCTAAAATTATCACAACCTTAAACGCTTTTAGATATCCTCTCGTTAATTACTAGAAAAAAGTAAGATCGATTATCCAAGGCAGTGGTTATATAAGCTCACTGCAATAATACAAAACCAAAAATCTGCCATAGCATCTGGAAACGAGAACTTACCACCAATAAATGAAGAGTCCAGCTCTTCGTCCGACCTTTAGACCAAGCACTTACCCCAGAAGATCTACTAATAATGATACTCCCACTCCCCAACCCCACCACCGCGGAAGTTCGCCTCCATTGCATTCCCCGGCTTCCGTTGATAACTACGCTCAAACCTCGACTCACGAACGGGACTCACATCCCGACGCTCATACCGCTCAGGATGACGCCTCGGCATCTCATTGCGGTGGCGAGGCGGGCTAACATCGTACCAGCGCGGGCGATGTGTGGAAGGACCACGTTCGCCGTGCCAGTCTTTGTGGACGTGGCGGGACTGCGAGGTGTGGTAGTTTTGCCTAGGGTAAGAGGTGGGAAAGTTGCCGTAGTAGGCGTCGTAGTTGGTTAGGTCGTGTTGGGGATGGTGTGTGCGGGCTGGGCGAGACTGAACGCAACCCATGGTTTTTGTTTATTGGGTGCTTTGGATTTGGGGGGTTTTGTTGCTGCTGCTGTTGCACTTGGCTATTGTGTTAGGTCTGGTATGTAAAGGTAAATGGTTAAGAGCTTGAGAAAGTCTATATAACTAGTAACTGAACATTATGTATAACATCAGACAACACCATCAACGTACAGTATTACCGAGACAATATATAAAAGCATTATTGCTCTTTAACATCAGCATCGTAACAACACAACACCATAGTCTCACGAGAGATAGGAGAAGAGAAAGTTCAGATATAACCCTCACAAAGTACAGGATCAAGACATTGTGCAAGACAGGTCTGAATCGTCGTCTGAAGTCTTAAGCCCGGCCTGGAACATACATCCTGATTGACGCGACACGATGTCGAACACTCTGGAAAGATGTCTAACGAAGAGTAGAACCATATCTCTTTCTCCGATTTAGACCCAGCATAGTTGAGAAAGTTGATCCGTTATGATCATGTCATGCAATGTTCGAGGGATTTTTTTCCAATTTTACTCGCACCGCCTGCGAAAGTCTCCATTCAATATTTTGTTTATGCCCCAAAGGACTTTTTTCTGATGTTTATCTCACCAACCGCGCCCCATTCGCATGTTCTTCTCTACCCAAACATACAAGTGCACTATCGCGTCCATCCAAACCAGTGAACCCCCCAGTATTTTATATTTCCGACAGCTCAAACCATGAGTGTCCGCATCTGCCTAGCAGTCCACCGTAAACGAAAAAAAGAGACGCCCCAAAAGGGCATTATTCCAGCTTAGCCCAAATAGAGTGAAGAGAGAGTGATTCCAGACCAAAGAAAAGAGCGAGTGGCAATTTGACCAAGGACTTCAACCTGCATCTGGGTATAATACAGGAAATAAATGAGTGACTCACCAACCTCCAGAGCGATATCATATCGCAAAAAGAAAAAAAAAAAGAAAGAAAATTGAACAAATTGAATGTGAAAGCTGCGGAAGTTATTGTATATCAGACAAGTTCAAGCACTCACGCCTTCAAATCACAGACCACACTCGCTTGCAGGAAAAACAGCAGGATGCATGTTGAACACTGACTGACAGACAAGTACATGCCGGACCTGAGTGACTGAGCCCCACTGTCTCGCAAATGCAAGAAAGAGTCTGCGACCACAGAAAAAATCAAAAAGAAAACGCCAGCCAGGAGCCTTTCCCAAAACGAATCCGGGTCCTAGATCCTAGGTGCACTACCTTCAGGAACACCCCAACACCATGCTCGAAATATTAACAACGAAGCAAAACCAAGTTCAACTCGAGTAAAAAGAAACAAGTAGAAAGTAGTAATTGGAGCCGAGCGAGAGGGTAGTTGGAAGTTATGTGACTACGGTTTCCCTGCGTCGGAAACGCTGGCTCTAGGCGTAGGATCAGGATCGATATCAGAGTCTGTCATGGGAGACGTGCAGGGCGTCTTTATCTCGATGTCTTTGACTGTGTCACCTGGTGCGCGCGGAAAGATCTCAGGCGGTGTAAGAGAGACTGGAGGAAAGTCACTTGTCCCAACGATCCCTTCGTTCTCCTCGGTGATGGCAGGGGGTGGCGACGAAGTCAACGTCGTATCTGCAATATCATCCACAGAAATGACACTACCTCTGCTATTCGTCCGCATCATCTCGATGCTAAGCTTAGACGACTTGGGCCTTGTTTTGGGGCTTTTCGAGCGAACGTTGCCTAGGTCGTCGTCCTCATCGTCACCAGATTCGGCAGACTCGTGTTTTCGTGTCTCAAGTACTCGCCGTTTGAATCCGACCATCTCCGCAGACCGCTGTTTGCGGACGGTTGCATTCTCCATGACGGCGGGCGCAGATGGGTAGTGTTCGAGTTCGTTCAGAACAGGGATGGGAAGAGTTTGCCCTTCACTCTTTGGATCGATGTTTTCCTCTGTATCTTCTGATATGCCTAGGCCGCCCATGACACGGACCAAGTCCCGGTCTCGCCATTCGTCCACATGATGGCGGGCAATGATGACAGGCGGCTCGTCTGTGCGGCTATCGTTGTCGCCAGCTAAGCTTGAGGTACTGATCGAGTCTTGACGACTAGAACCATGGAAACTCAAAGAAGGTGCTGTCGAGGGGCTGTATGAACTTCGAGTGGTACTCTTACTCAGTGTTGATGGCGTCATTGACGTGTACGGGTTTGGAGGTGGGGCCCAATTTGGGGGAGGAGCCTTCCACTGGCACAGTTTAGCCAAAGTGTCTGACAGTTTGGCAATTGTCGGAGGCTTCTCGATAAGCGCATCGAAGTGGTGGGGTGCTTGCAGTTCTTTAAGATAACCAGTGACTGCGACAATCGGTGTATTTGAATTGGCATTCTTGGTGTCCCGTATCATACGCGCAACGTCCGCCCCGTTGACCTGAGGTAACTTGAATTCCATCATGATAATGTCAAATTTGACTTCACCCATCGCGTAACGAACAGCTTCGGACCCATTCGTAACAGTCAATGTGCGGCAACGCAGCTTTTCTAGAAGTTTCTCCATAACGAGACGAGAGACAGGATGATCTTCGCACACCAACACGTCTAGGGGTCGGAAAATCGGTCCATCGGCGAGACTTATTTGGGAGAGTCGACGCGAGCTTTGTCTTCGCCGCTGCACACGTAGAAGGGCCTTGGCTCGAGAGTCTTCCGTGTCTGATGATGATGGCGAGATGTCAAAGACTTGACTCCTGCGTTTGTGATGACTTGGAACAAGGTCCCGTACAACGTCCTCCTCTTGCGAGCCTATGGTCTGAGATCGAGCTCGTGGAGAAGCAATGCTAGCCTGGCCGATAGAGCTTTGACGTTGTCCTGGCATGCCCTTGTCTACGAAAGGTGAAGGTATGGTTGCAGGTGATTTCCCAAGTTTGATAGGCGATATAGCGTCGGGAGAGTTTCTGAATCCTGTTGATAGACGCGGAGCTTCGAAAAATTGACCAGGCTGAAGAGTCGAAGGGTTACTAGTAGCATGTGATAAGGTGGACGAGCTGCTAGATGTTTTCCGCCGCTCGTGGTGCTGACCGGTACTGAACTGTACCAACAGTGGAGAAGAAGGTTGCGACCCGCGGCTTGGAGAAGAGTTGACACCACTTATCGACGGAGAAGATGGACGGCCGTTAGCCTTTGTCGTCGATAGCGTTCGCTTCAAAGGAGCGGGAAGCATGGGGCTGGACTCCAAAGATGGCGAGGGAGATGCTACACCTGGTGATTGAAGTGCGGAGCCTGGTGACTTGTTCTGTCCCTGCATTGCTTCAGCACGAAGCTTTTGGATGACATCTTTGTTTGCCTTTTCTAGCACGGGTAGATTTTTGTAACTGAAATTGCCAAAGTCATCGGTCACCATGGGTTCACTGAGCCTCCTTGTTCTGCCCTCGCGAACATGGGCAGGAATGTGCAGTGGAATAAGGCCGCGCTTCATCGAAGATGCACTGACTTGGGAGCGGACTCTGGAGAGCGCATCGTGAGGTCGATCAGGGTATTCAGCACCTGGAGTACCTGCGGAAGATGTGTTCTGGTCTTCAAAATCGGGTGCGAAGTTTGCCATAGCTGCACCCCTGGTGTCGAAGTATTCCGTGTCTTCTGGGTTCTCGGGTGCTGGAATGAAGGACGCCTCATCATCGCGAAGGCTCTCCCAGTTTAGATCAGCAAACCAAGGGTGACTCCTGATCTCCTCTCCGCCGCTGGCAAACTTCTCGTCTGCATTAGCGCCTAATCGCTTTGCAGGATCTGCACACAAGAGACGATTCATGAGATCCTTCGCTTCTTCAGAAACTTCATCGTCCTCTTCATCCGGCCAGTCAATGCGATGAGAGAGGATATTTTGAAACACTTCATCGGGAGTATCGGCATGAAAGGGTGGGTAGCCGTATAAACACTCGAAGAGGATACAACCCAGAGACCACCAATCACTGACCTCATCCTGTCCACTGCCTGCGATGGTTTCGGGTGCTAGATAATCAGGCGTGCCGACGAACTTTCGATCACCATCTTCAGGATCGAACAGAGCCATTGGTGGCGGAGGCATGGCCGACGAGGTCAGTTGGGCGCTATTTAGTGCGGCACTAGAATTACCGATCGTGGGAGCAATAGGGAAGAGGTCCGGCGAACCTTCGTCACTGTACGCCTCCTCCTCTATCGGTGAGCGCGTACGAGGCTGCATGAGCTGATCGTCCACGATAGAGAAGCGGCGAAACATCGCCTGCAACGCTTCACTGTCCCCACTGTCACTTCGATTCCCAGATGTCCTCCTGGCTGGGTCGCGATTGTGGGATCCTTCTCGACTTAGACTGAAGTAGGATGGCTGAACGAGCTCGCCGGAAAAGGCAGGTATCATGCTAGGTGTCTGTGAGGGCGAGGGATTCAGGTCGAACGATGCGGAACGTGAGGATCCAACAGAAGTGGCGCGATGGAAGGGACCAGTCTTTAGCAGATCTGGGGCAGGCTCTACAGATTTGAGAGCTCGTTTTTGACGACCAATCACACCCATACGAGAAAGCCCAAAATCGGTAAGCTTCAAATGACCTTTTTGGTCTATAAGAAGATTGTCTGGCTTCAGATCACGATGGACAATTCCTCGACTATGAAGATGCTCAACGCCAAGAACAACTTCAGCCAAGTACTTCTTTGCCCAGTCCTCAGGAAGTGCAGAGAGAACCTTGATCAATGAAGCACAGTCGCCACCGTTCAGATATTCCATAACCAAGTACAAATAGTCCTTGCTCGAGAATGTCCAATACAGCTTAGCAACAAAGTCGCTCTCGCCTTGCCACATCATAATGGCTCGCTCAGCCTTGACGTTAGTGACCTGGTTCTTGGCTACCATGTCCGCTTTCTTCAAGACCTTGATTGCGAAATACTCCCCAGTCGTCTTCTTCTTAGCTAGATAGACACTGCCGAATGCACCCTTACTGATTGGCTTGATAATCTCGAAATCTTTGATAGATGGAGGCACTGCACGTGGCTGCGGTTGAGTTACAGGTAGCAATCTCGGAGAGATCGGCTTCAATCCGTCAGAACCAGCGGTGGACGACTGCCTTCGATGATGGTTGACATGTGTTAGAGCGGGTGAAGAGAACTCGGCATGGGTCAGAACGGGCGACGTGATTGGAGACTGAAACCCGTCAAGCCCACTAGGGATTCGTGGTTTGTTCATCCTCAAAGGCGACGAAGGAGGTACCATAGAGCGAGCTGGAGATTGTTGTCGGCTTGACAAAACGCTCGGAAGTATCAAACTCTTCCGTTTTCGTTCACGTGAGCTTGCAACTCGGCTTAGACCTAGTTCAGACGAGGGTGAATCAGCCCGCCTATGTCCAGACATGACAGAAGATCGAACACTACTATCACTCTCCGCTCCAGCGTCGCTCTCAAAAGCCATTGAATGCCGTTTATTCTGTGTAGCAATACTGATTGCTCCAACGTGAGATCGCGGTGTTTGGTTTCCTGTTCTAGGGCTGCTCGATCTCGTAGAGCCTGCTACAGATGATTCCCTCCTGTTGAGACGTGCGGGTAGTGAGGGATCAGATGCATTTCGGAGAGCCTGTGCCATAGCCGAGGGGGCATCGAAAGAACCAGGGAAGATACCTTCGTCACCGGTGGGTATATCGTCCATTTCGAACTGTCGATCCTCTTCTTCTGTTTGTTCTTCGTCAGACGAGCTGTCCTCTCCGGCAGCTATCCGGGCAGCCTTGAGCATTGCAGCCTCGATGCATTCTTGGACTAAGACATCGAACTCGACACGTATGCGTTCGGAGTATTCCAAAATGCGTCTATGGCGAAAGACGGCGTCTACTTTGGCTTTAGCGAGCCTATTGGTATCATCGCACAGTAATCTAAACCCTTCTCCATGCTCCATTGAGCCTGAGCTAGGTGATTGCCACTGCATAACTTGAGAGATGCGGTTCTCTGACTGGGGAGACTGAGTTCGTATCTCAGATATGGATTGGGCTCGTGTATTCTCCTTGATGGCAGGGGTATTGACCTCCAGCGCGGTGTCACAGAGATCAAGTACAAGCTCAACGATGCGGGACAAAGGTCGTCTGACGGCAAAAGATCGTGCACGGTGGTGACCAAATCCTGTCGAACGGTCACGGCTGGGAGGCGGGGATGCAGGCGAGTTTCGACCTGATGGAGTTCCAGACGTAGGAGTCGAAGACGGTTGTATAAGGACGCCCTTGTACTCTGGGGGCTGTATGGGCTGCGTGATGTCTCCAGAAGTGGCTCTTGTTGGTCGACTGTGAGCCTCCAGGGCATCCAAAACCTTGACGATTGCATTACGATGCTCGGCAAGAGCTTCTTGTGCCATTTGAACGTCCATCTCAGCGCGGTGCTCTTGCAAACAGAGCTCGGTGTGCTTCTCAAACCACCAAGGGGTGATCTGCCGTTCGCAAATTCGACACAAGACGGGCAATGGGGGCGGATGGTTTCCAGGATCGTTGGCACCTTGTTCAGCGAGGCCAGTGAGATAATGAGCTAACATCTCTGCACCAACTCCGAGAGATTCGACGAGGACTTCTGGGAGATCAATGGTGATTTCTCGGATCACGGAAGGTCGTATCATCCACATGGTCTATCGCAGGTTAGCACGACTGAGGTAGAGATAGGGACGGAGAGAATATACATGGCTCTCAAGACCTGTCGTTCGGTCGTACACCATAATGCCTTGGCCTTCTAGATTCAGTAGCTGCTCATCCCCATCGGTAGGTGATACGGGCGATGCCTCTGACTCTCCGTCTGCCTCTGCGCGTTTGCTGCGTTTCCGTCTGAAAACCGATAGAGGCCCCATCTGCACGGTGAAACGTGTAATGTGGCTCCGTGAGTCGTCCTTCCTTATCGACTCAACTGTGTCGGCAAACTGAGTGTTGGTGCCAATGAGCAGGTCGGCCACGGGCTGGCCCACAACCTCCTCGGGGGTGGTGCCTATGACGTCGGTCCATGACGGACTGACATATCTGATCTTGCCGTCCAAATCCAGGTCCATGATGACATTCAGACTATGCTCGGCGGCCTCCTTCAGGTCCTCACGCTCTTCCCTGATGTCCTGGCTGACGGTTCGCTCCATGTGCACTCGCTGCTGCAGCGTTGCAGCAGCCTCCTCCTTCAATGCCGTCACCACTGGCAAAGCCAGAGTTGCGGATTTAACGTGCTCGCCCATTGTTGGGTTGTGTCCTGAACGCAGGCTTCCAGCGTCGCGCGGGCCCGTCCTACCGAATTGCGAGTCGTCCGCCCAAGGCCGGCAGGAGATGGATTATACGAAGACAGCCCCTTTCACCATCGTCAGTACAAATGGAAGAAGTGTACGAGTGCTGGGGTTGGCGGGTGGGTCTGGGTATGGCTCGAGCTGTGGTGCTGCTTGTCGAGTGCTGACCGGGCCCTCGCGGGCTACAGGGACGGCGGTGCCACCCAAGCTGGTCTACAGACACAGCATGCCGCGACGAACAAAGCGATTGAGGGGAGAGAGGGCGTCGAGAGTCGACGCGGGGCGCAGGCGGTGGGTTGGACGCGCTGTGAACAGAAAAATTGGCGATGTCGTTCTGGGGAATCTGGCGGCCGATGGAGAGGGGCACACGCTTGCTGCTGCTGGCGTCAATCGAAGCCGGCACAACACGAGGCTGATTGGCCTGGATCTGGGTGTGGAGGGCGCTGTATACTTTCGGCGACGCTGCGTGACCACTGCAAGGACGGGACTCGTTGCTGCACCAGCACACGGAGCGGAGAAGAATCGACACGCTACTCTTGCTGGCTATCCCCACGCGTCAATCGAGTCACACGCAGCCCGGCAAGAAGCTGTTAGGTGTTAGTTGTTAGTTGTTAGTTGCTAGCGAGGGAGCGCCCACCGTTGCGCGATCTGAGCGCCCGAGCAGCCGAGCGAGCTGACCTCACCCATCAATCCGCCGTTGCTACGGGTTTCAGAGGTGACGATACAAGACCACCTCAAATGCTCGAGGAAGCAGCGGCCACATCTGGCGCGGGCAGTCGTATCGCTCCTTCCCTCCTCCTTCCTCTTTCCTCTCCATCCATCCCCCCGTCTCTGACGCTGGTCGCCCTTTCCCTTCCCATTCCCGTTCTCTTGCCCGCACCGCCCCGTCGCTCCTGCATTCTTCCGACAGCGATCCCTACTGCAGCAGCAGCAACCCCCCAAACCCCCCCAAACCCCCATCGCTCACACGCATGACTACACCTTAGCCTGCAAGAGGTCAAGTATACATGTAGGAGCTGCACACCCATCTGTCCCATGATGGCTGTCAGCGCGGCGCAAGCACGAACCACAGGAACCGCAGCCTTGGATCTCGAAGCCCCTACATCCACCCTTCTTCCATGGCAGTGAAGTCGGGCATGAACATGTTCCACCACCAGGCGTGTCTCATCAGCAGCGTCGTTCGATGGCTATCGCCATGGTCGAACCACTGCCCCCGCCGTAGCAACAACCGCTGCACGTTGCACGTTGCGTGTTGCACAACATACGACATGATTGCTCCGCTATCTACATACACTGCAGTACTATCTGAGGGGGGGCCTTTCGCTAGAGTAATGTGCTCCCTCAGCAGGACCTGCAGTCGGTTTTGCCTGCCGCCCAATCATCCGCTGCATCGTCTTCTCCATGATGCTTTTTGTGCTGTTGTCCTTTCCGGCTCGCCCGTGTCCAAGACACCCAGACCCGTTAGCTCTACACATCTGCCGTTCTTGTGGGCCTGCTCATCTACTATTTCCGCCGCGAAACCATGCCTTTTCGTATCCCAAGCCTGGGGAACTGGCTCGTGGGCCTTCAGGCGAGCCCAGTGGGACGCTGCGGAAGCTTTCCATGCGGGATGCTCTTGGTCTAACCCTCGGCGGCCGTCGTCATTCCGCCACACATCTCATTTACCATCAGACGACCACCTGCCTCGACTCGGGAGAGTCGCCACTAGCCCAAAGCAAATTCAACAACTCACAAAGTATGGGGTAAACTCTATTGAAACCAAATGTGCTATCACACTACCATACAACCACACCTAGCCCTACGATAGTGACGAGACGCACGTTGTGACGTCCCGCCCGCCCTTGCCAATTGCCGTATAGACTTCAAGACACTGCCGAAAACGTGCAGCTGCCGGGCATACACATTCGGCCCTCTCACGGTGCAGCGCCGACGGCCCGTCCTAGGACGACTAATTGAAATAGACAGCGTCTGGCGTATGGACACATATCTTGCCCGAAACATCGCTCTTGAGCACAACATGAGGATCTTCTTTACTCCCCTTGACTGAATGTCCCTCAACCGTCTTCTCTTCATATAGTACTTCGACAACTTCGCCGTTGACAATGCCCGAGGGTGCTGACCATTGTACTTTCTGCCCCTTTTCTGGCACACGAGTCTTGTCGCCAGCGATACCCTGTGGCTCCCCCTTGTCCCTGTCAGCTGCCTTTTTCTGCTTCTTGTTTGCTCCTCCCCGGGTGTTCGCGCCACCTCCGCGCTTCTTCACCGTAGTTTGCTCTTCCTCCGTGGACCCGGTGTCATCCTCTGCTTTTACGTCTGCAGCCTTCGCTTCGGCTTCCTTGAACTTCTTATACTCACTCTGTCCATCCTCTATCTGCACCGAATCCTCCCAGTGTTGTAAGCAGCTGACAGCATCCTTCTTGTCCCCTGTTGTTCCTATTTGGCTCCCATCCTTGCTTTCCTTGTCTTGATTCTGTTTCTCGCCGTCTTTCTCCGCCTCATCCTTCTTCGTCTGGGCACGCGTCCTTTTTGGTATATCCGCTGAAGGCATGTTGCGACTGGGCATTGTGGTGACGGGACGTTGAAAGGTAGGTCTGGTGACAAATACGCAAGGAAATATCTTCCGGATGGCAACTGTGAAAAGCTGAGGTCTAACAACCTGGAGCATAACAAGCGCGGCAATAACAAAATCGACAAAATCGTTCTTCCTGGCAACCCTCCCCGACACTGGGACCTGCATATGTACCCAACCAGCCCTGACACTGACACACGACCATTACCATCATGAAGTCGTCATTGAAATGACGAATTTCTTCTGTGAGGTTAGCATTCCAATTTTCTACGGGAACTTTACACCATTTATGAAATCGTGACATCAACGACAACTCCAAGCATCGCGCATCGCGATTCAGCCAGAGCTTGAGCGCGGGCCTGAGTGTGGACAATGAGAACGGCTGGGCCCGCGCTAGCTCCGCTCAGCCGATTTACGCTGTGACGAATCACAGGGCTTGGAGGAGCGAGCCAATGAGCAGAGGGACTTGTGAAAGCCCCACTTAAACTGTGATAGCTGGGCAGCGGCTGTCGTGGAACGGGTAGTGGAGAACGCCGCACCTTAATTAATATCAGGTTTGAATGCTGTGGCTTACATGTTTCAGTCGGCATCTAGGATGTGGTCCCGTCAGCGTCTCCAGCATAGTGGCTGATATTGGGTTTGGAACAGAAGACCAAAATATCACTATGTTGGGTTCTGTCTGATGAACAGCCTTGGGGGCGGCATCTTAAGATAGTCTTGGTCTTCCTGCTACTAGTAATATACAGTTTGCAGTAGATGCTTGCAAAAATACGACCTGTGCGGGGCCTCAACATAGGAAGTCTTTGGTAGAATCTATCTGTTATTCGTCTACTCCCCTCAAAACTCCACTCAACAAACCCATTTTTAGTCCGTGTTACAGAACCACAACATCAGTCCCGCATCCTTCTCTCTCGTCCCACAATCACCGAAGCCCCTCTCAACTACTGTCGTACACCTCACTACGGGACAACACTCCCACCACTTTCATTCCAGCAACCTCCAGCCCACCCACCAACAACAACCCTGCAACCTTCGAGATCCTCCCGAACTCCCCCGCAAAATCCTTTGCATTCACTCCACACACTGTCGCTCCCTGCATATGCACGCAACCCAAACACGGTGCATTGCTCCCGCCATGCCGTACCTAGCCGCCGAGGTTTGAGGCCAGGCTTATACCGAGGGTAATCGACTCAGCGTCCGGGAGGAGTTCCGAGAAGAAGAGGGGTGAGAAGAGGTAGGGTAGGGGAATAGGAAGGCGTCGTGGAGTATTTGGACGTTGCTTACTTCAAAATGTACGACTAGTTCTTCAGAGGAATCGTGTTAAGTGGTGCCTATCTCTCATATCTATATTGCTAGAAGGTTAGGGGACTAGCTGTGCCGAGTAGAGTGTCGCAGTGATCACTTATAAGGCACCATTTAAATAGGCTATTTAGTAGTAGCCGTAGGTGTAGAAATGCTAGTGGTAGGGCGACAGGACGCGCTGTGCGTGGGGATGGCAAGTTTTAGTTAGCTATCTTGTTACTTTTCTTAGGTGAGTTTAGTGTTTGTGGGAGAGGGTTGGAGATAGAAAGTTGTATGACAGGTTGTAATTGAGTGGGGACTATCTCTTGAGTTTGGTAGGTAGGAGGGATGTAAGAGTGTGGGTGAGAGGTGTGAAGTTCTGATTTCTGGGGAGAGTAGTACAGTATCACAGAATTATAGAAACAGGCAAAGAATACAACAAAAAGTAACATTAAAATGAGATACCTGCTCGTGCTCTCACACAGCATCACATCGGAACCTCTCCGACCTCCATCCGGGCCCTGCCCGAGCGCTGTTCACAATAATCCCGGACCCCCTGTATATAGTTCTGGCAGACCATACTACTTCGAACCCTTCATTTTGAAGTACTCGTTAATAGTTGAATCTACTAGACTTGCACCAATTTTGGCCTTTCAGAAATACGCTGCCTGACAAGCAACAGAAAGGAATAACTGATTGATTACTACCGAATAGAATCAAAAGAGCTTATATACACAAGGAGAAGATAGACCAAAGCTTCTAGTGTGCTTGGAACTGATTCAGAGTTAGTACGCAGAATATTTTAGTGCATCCTCTGATGTGTGCTAATAGTAGCTCTCCAAAAGTATGGTTAGCTTTCCTCGATACCTTTAAGAAATAGGCACATAGGCACGAAGACGCATGCCAGGTTGTAGACAGGATGTATCATAATATAATTCAAAAGAAACTAACACGGCTAGACTTTTCAAGAATACAAAGTATATACTAGTACATAAAAAGAAGGATTAAACAAGGGACAAGTAATCCAAGGCCAAGAAAAGCAGAAACGAGAGCATTGAGATTCAATCCGATTTTCGAGTTCTTCTTCCGTCCACGATAATCCATCGTCATCTGCTCTCTTGGAAGTATTGACATCTGTGCATCATCACATAGCGGTCGCAGAAGCTCCATGACCGCTTTCCTGCCGCACAAAGCCGCCACTTGGAACGGCGTCCGGGATTCATTATCTACCGCGTTCAAATCCCCTGCAGCTCCAAGCTCGATGAGCCTTTCCACTGCCACAACGCTGCCCACAGAAGCCGCATGATGTAGCACGGTCCTGCCCTGATGATCCACCGCACGCGCATCAAAACCTCGACGCTCTAGCATATTGATTGTCTGAACACTGCGGGAACTCTCTGTCGCGTAGTGCATCAATGTACGTCCTTGCCAATCAGGACAGGAAATATTAGTATGTTCGTCGTTGAGAAAGCATTCCACCAGTTCTAGATTTCCCCTTCGACATGCAAAGTGCAAAGCAGTTCTTCCTTCCTCGTCCATGATCTCAAGAGACGAGATGTTGCCTTTGCAGCAGCGGAAAAGATCCACCGGAAGGGAGCTTTTGCTCCAAGAGACACACTGCGCAATGTTCATTCCGCGAGAGTCTTGCGTGGTGTTGTCGAGGTCTTCTTGATGAAATTCGATAATGGTTCTGGCACTTTCGTTGAAAAAAACGTGGAGAGGTGTTCGACCTGCGTTGTCTTGGTGGTTTAAATCGGCTCCAAAGCCGATCAGACAGCTCGAGACGTTGTAGCCGCAATTCTTCTTCACTGCTGCCTGAAGAGGGGTTCTGTGGTCCATCTGCTGTTACTAAATATTACAAGGTGGTATTGAGGGCGAGTGAACTTACTCGCCGAAGTCGTTCTCAGCATCTACCTTTGCGCCCTCTTGGAGAAGTTCGGTAACTAGCTGGTATTGATTTGACCGTGCTGCTATCTAATCTTTGAATTAGCGTCTGCTAATTAAAATATACAAATGAAACAAACATGTAGTAGCGTGTCCCCATATCCAGTCGTGTCTGATATCTTGACACTGCCGTTTTTAAGCAACTTTCTCAACAGCGGCAAATCTCCCTTTTGACATGCTTTATACGCGGGGCCCATTATCTGCAGCATGCTACACAAAGTCAAATGACAAGTGACGCTTAGCTTGGGTGCTCGAACTATACCGGAGATCATTACTGTTATTCGCCTGGAAAATATTTGGTTTTCTCTAAAGGTAGAGGAGAAGCATATTCCTTTTCTCCAAGACACTGCTTTATACACTGCTTTGCCCTTTTCCGACCAACACCTCACCACTGCAGGCCCAACGCGAAGATCTGCAGACCATTCACGAAGGCGGATTGTGCCCCAGTGCTGGACTTTGAGCCCGACCGGATCAAATTGCTGTGATAAATATACGCCGAGGGCCTTTGGGAGGAGTGTGTCTTGCTTGGACACAGCGAATTCAGTACCGAGCATCTGCTACTTGTCAGTTTGAGACTCAATCCAAAGCAGTGCTACGAGGCTGCATACGTCTCTAGAGCCTATAATGAATTCTTTTGAGCGTACTGCATGCTCTGGACATATAGCTGGCAGTGACGGTTGAGGCACCGCAGTCTGGCTGACTATCTTCATCAATAGCTCTCTAGTATAGATCAGCACGGCAATAGTCAGAATAAAGGCATAGGGGCGACAAACAACTTTGTTGTAGATACCGCAGCAGAAAAGATCGTTATCCAGTCGTCTAATGAGCTATAAAATTTTCGCAGTTGCCGATCAGATGAAAGCCATTTTAGTCTCTCCAGGAGATGACATGTACGGCTCCGATCTAGTCTCGCGCTACTGTTCTGGAATTTGGTCTCAACCACGCGGACATTGTCTAAGAAGTTGCGCACATTGCGTTCTAGAAATGGATCTAGCTGCAGCTCTGGAGGTAGGTCATCTCGTCTGTATAGGCTCATGAGAGTCAAAATAGATTGATGTAAGCATCTTAGCTTAATCGCCTGTGAGCGAATCTCGTCTGGCACATCGGAAATGTCAAGTATAAAGTTGTAGGTGAATTCGCAGGTTGACCCCGCAGCCCCGAGCAGTGTGATAAGGCTGGCGGCGACTGACACTGGATCCATATTCCAGAATATTTCCCAGGCTATGTGGCGTGGCGTGGCGTAGCGTGGCGTTTGCTTGGGTATGTTTGCGTTGTTTGAGTGAACGAAGCTCAATCTTCCAGATCAAAAGATATATAGACATAGCGGGGAAGATAAGAATCTGCCTCTCGTAAGGAGCTATGGAAGACTTGTAGACTCTGCTTTATAACAGGGCGGCTACCATCTGTCCTGGGGCTGACATTTCCGCCTCGACAGCGGCGTTCGTTGATTGTATAGGATGGTATCCTAGTGACCAGGCTGAAGGCTGTGCATTTTTCAAATTCGCGTTAGGAATCAGGCTGACACATGCCACACATTCGAGAGCGCTTCCTGCCCCGCAAAGGCCTCAGTCTGCTTCTAAAAGGCATTCACATTCGAGAGGGTGAGACTTTGACGTACTGACCAGTCTCCGTTTCCGCCTATATATCAGGTATTGACGCTGCGGCGTACCTAGCTTCAGCTGCTTCGCAAGGCTAACAACTCGTCCCAGATATCAGATCGCAATCACCATGCCGCGTCCGCATACACCTGATGGCGGCTACCAAACCCCTGGCGATTACGTGAAGGGAAATAACGTTTGGGTCGAGGACGGTGGTAAGATTCTATGCGCAGACGTTGATAGAGAGAGTAGCAATACTGAGCAAGAGATGCAGGAGCCTGGTGGACAGGTACTATCGAAGATACAGATTATTCAAGTGGCCACCTTTGGAAAGTAAAGATCACGCTTCCGAATGGGGAGCTTCGATGGGAAACGAAATCTAAGGAAGAGCTGCGAATGCGTGGGTGAGGAGCTAGTGCTGGTTGGACATGGACATGATTGTGAAGCCATTTAGTTGCTTCTTGGAGGGGCGGGGCAAAGGCTTCTACTTTGTAAAGCGCAACGAAGACAACGTGCAAATGAATTTGAACCGTCCGCCTATTCTTCTGGGCTAGTTGCCATGTTGTCGTGATCTCTATCAGTATCGGATTCATCTGATACGCAATCGTAGAGGCTTTTGCGTGCAGCTAAACACGGTCCCAAGTTCCACCGCCTTCCACCGCCATCGCGAAGCCAATCGTACGCTTCGGTGTGGTAGGCGAATCTGTTCCGACCGCCGACAATTGACTAATGCTCGGCATCGTGACTGCGTGAATAGCAACGCGCGCTAAGCGCTGAACCCCGTCGATTGCCGCAGTCTAAAATGCCAATCCCCTGCTGTCCTTGCTGTCCCTGTCAGTGCCGCATCTGTCCGTACCGTACCGCTCCGTGCCGCACCGTACCGTACTGACATGGTCGCGTACGGATCCTATTGTTGTGACCGACCTCGTACTCCGTCTTCTTCGTCCTCATCACTCAACCACCATAACCAACTGGTCTTTGCCCGACCAGTTCTCTTTGTCCTGCCAGCATGACCACTCTTCCTGGCCGCGGCTCTTGTCCGCTTCGCGTTATGCCCGCCCAAGTCGCCAATAGAGCCACCGTCGCGCAAGCTCTCATATGGCCAGCCAATTTTATGCTGCTCCACTGCCATCTAGTCCAGCATCTCTCCGCTCGAAGCCCTCGCGCTCCCGAATGTGTGCCCTGCATTTCGACCGCTCGCGCTTTTGCACCCAACGCGACAGGAATGCAACTCGAAGATGCAGACCACACAGCTGGGTAGGCTCATCAACCCTTTTGGCTGACTGTGATGACGATCAGATTAATATTAGGAACAGACCCCGTTGCATGAAACATGGCATCGTCAAAGAGCCTCATAGCAGCCAGACCCTCACAACCGCATCCATCAAATTCGAGAATGGCATTCTCCCATCGCAAGAGCTCCCGCAGCCACATGAGGACGTCGGTGGGGGTTTCGCTCTAAGGCGATCCATGTCCGACACTCTGTCTGAATACATTTGCCCTTCTTCGATGCCCAGTCCCCGTACGTTCCCATCCTATTATCTTGTACAATATAGTGCTAACGCGACCCTATAGAGCTTGGATTTCTCTGAGCTATCTTCCCTGCTAGCCTCCACGCTAGCCCACCGGCCTGCCCTGGCTCAGCTCCTATTTCACCGGACCATGTTACAGGCGTTCAGGAGTATTGTGAAGGTTTTAAGAGAAATGAGACCATGCTTGTTCCACCGCTACGAGCTGGGCTGGTGGTTCTATATACATGATAAAAAGCAACTTCATGAGGTCATGACTACTCGCTAGTACTTGGCGTAATAGAGAGTGAAACACCGACCGTCACAAGCATCGATGGAGTTTTCTGATCATAACACGTTTATCACGAAATATTAGCCTTAGTTTCCTACAATTGAATAGTGATCCTGTGTTTCTTGAATGCTTGAATTGCGCGAGATTGATTACATATGTCTACAGTTCCTCACTCAGCGTCGTACCCCATAGAGGGTTGTAGAGGTATACCAACACCCAGATGACAAGAAGTAGAACAATTGCGCACAAGCACTTGCCAACCAACCCACTTTCAACCACCGCATCAGGAAACGAAACATAGTTGACTGACCGCAAAGAGTAGCGTTCCTTGACCTCCTGAGCCTCAGTGGTCTTGCCGATTTTCTTGTAAGCTCCATAGAGATGATGTGCACAAACACAGGTGTGCTCATCATGTTGTCCATAGCATCTCTCGTACAGTTCAAGCACGCGCTTTAGTGTACCAATGGCTAAGTCCTCCAAACCCGCGCCCAGCTGCAATTGTGCGCAAGCAATCTGGCATTCGATGACCCACATCCTCTTCTGGCTCCATGTTCGATCCGGCGTTTTAAAATCGACCTCTAACCTGTTGAGTATTCTTCGGAAAATATCTATGGCTTCTCTGATTGAGTCCGAATTGTCCATCTTGCACAAGACTTGAGCAATGCCCTCCTCCGCTTCCAATTCCCATTCATTTTCTCCGGGGAACCACGATGCGATAGCCGATTTGGCGTGACTGAATGCTGTCTGTGCTTTCCCAAGTTCCTTGCTTTTGACCGCTGGAATCGCTGAACACTTTGCTCTAGCGAAGTGGACCTTGGCCTCGGCAATTCGCTTGAGGATTGCAAACTTCGGTTCAATTTTTTCCTCAAAAGTTATCTTGCCCCGTCTCTGCGGGTAAATTCTACCGCCATTTACTTCTACGCTGACCTCTGGAAGGCATTTGAGAGCCGCCGACGCTTCTTCTGGCCTTAACGATTTACTGTATAAGTCGGCTAGGTCGAGGATGCACAGCCATTTCTGCTCGCTATCTGCTGGATTGGTGCATTCCTGAATCGCTTTTTTCAACAAGTTAATGGCCTTGATCCACCCATCCTCGTGTGTTCTTGTTGGAGGCAGCGAAATGTAAGCTTTGGAGAGGTGGCGAACTAGACTTGCCCGGTGTCTAGTCCCTTTATATAGCCTGCGCGTGAATTCTAGTACGCACACTGCATCATCATAACGGCCTTCATCCAAATATACCTGCGAGAACGTGATAACGGAGTGGACCATTCTATCGGGGCATATAAATCGGGCAAAAGGACCAAGCTTAGCCTTGAATCCCCTTGCGAAAACCAGAAAGCGCTCAAAATGCGACATGAAGCGTAGTTTCCAACGATACGAAAATCGGCGTACCTTTTTCGCGTCCACCTCCTTTTTTAAATCGTCCTTGTAGAGAGTGATGAGCATTGACAAGGCCGTTGCATGGAGCTCCAGTAATGAAACCGGTCCCATATAGTCCAGCACCCATTGGCGGACTAGCTCTTGGACAGTCTCATGCATGAAATAACATTCAGGGTTGCCACTTCTTCCCTTTGCAATGTAGGAACAATTTTCCAACAAGCCCATCATTTCCCAGAGCTTTGTTTCATTCTCATAGTCTTGCTGTATCAGACGAATATCTATTTCGGCTTTATTCAGACATGAGAGCTGTCCTAGGAGCTTGAGTTCCGGGCTCGGCCATTGATCGAACTTAAAAGACGAAGCTGTGCACAGCGACACGATTGCAATAAGAGGCTCGAAGACGAGGTATTCCTTCATGAGGACGCCGTACACAAGTTTCCGGACTCCAAGGAGTTCCCCGTCTTTCATCGCCTTGTGCAACTTAGAGGTAGATATGTTGTTATCCAAACAGTACCTGGCCACTAACTTGATAAGAACGGGCAATGAAAGCCTGGTCAGCAGGTCTTCCATCTTGGAATTCTCAAGGAGCACATCATCGTTGTACCACTGGAAAATTCGCAGAGACTCGCTCACTGCAAGTCCCTCAACGTGGAAGCAGGCCTTTTTCCGCTCGCGTGGAAGACAGTTATCCAGACCATCCAGTATTCCCCGGTTATTTGTCGTAATGAGTATTTGACCGCAATCTTTGGGAATTAGCCTCTTAACCACTGCAGCCACTGTGCTGTTATCCAGGCCATCGACAACCATGATCCATGGTCCATTGGAGGAGTCGCTTAGCCATTTTTTCATGGAAATGAAAAGATCCTCTGTTCCAGAGACTTCCAGCTGAATCTGTTCAGCGATCCTATGAACAGTCTCTCGAAATCTGGCCTCGTTGTTCGCTTCCACCCAGAAGGTATGTTTTCTATCATCTATTGAGTCGGTATCTTGAAAGCGCACCACATAATGATAAGCGAGATGTGATTTCCTAGACAGGATATTTAGAGTAATCCGTATTAATAGGGTTATGCACTTACCCTATTCCGCTTATACCGTATAGCCCAACGCAATTGGACACACGGAGCCCTTCGGTAATGTTCACATCCATGTCATGACGGCCAAAAAGTTTGTTCTGCTCGAACTCGTTAGTGTTCGGACACGCTGCTAGTGTCGTGTGGTAAATTCCAGTTTCACGCCGCTTGATGGTCAATTGCCCATTCGACTCAGGCTTGCTAACAGACCACTTGTTCTGTCTGAGAATCTCCTCTTGCCAATGCTTCTTCTTCTGGATTGCTCTCTTCAAAGGATTATGTTCATTGCTGAGATTGTTCAAGGAGGTGTCGGAAGGCTGCACCACCTTCCTGAGATAGCTCTTGAGTTGCTTTGGGGTCCTTAGACATCGCATTTCGTAAAGATCCATATCGACCTCCCAAACGAAGATTCTCCGAGTTCTTGCGACAAGCATTTCCGATATTAGATCAAGTAGATTCTTGAAGTTCTTGTCAACATCTTCTCCCTCGCGCAGGTGGTGAATCCAGGCCTCAACGACTTTAGGACTATTGTGAAACGAATAATCGACCTTTGGCGACTTCGGTTTTCTCAGCCCACTGATGCAGGCATGTTCAGTATTTTCGCCCCTCAGGCGACGGAACTCTCGTATACCGGCTTTGCTCCACCCATGCTTCCAAACAGTTGCCAGCTCCAAAAGGATGCATCCGAGGGAGTAAACGTCAAATGGTCGTCCATGCCTCGGGTCTAAATATTCGGTGAAGTATTCTGGAGGTTGGTAGTCGTACGTGCCAATCCCTTTATCTGGTCCATGAGTGGTCCCACTTTCCTCCTCGTGATACTTAAGATTTGCCATCCCAAAGTCGCAGATCTTCCAAACTGCTGGTGGCCCGTTAAACCGCAGAATGTTTTTCGGCTTCAAATCGTGGTGATAAGCTATGAACCCCTGAATTGCTGAGTGTATAAACGTGACAGCTGATACGAGATTGTCGATGCAGTCAGTGATGTGTTTTTGACGTGTGGCTACGTTAGCTAGCTGTGTAGGTGCAGAGTCCCGTATTAGCCAATCATGCATATCCCCGGCATCAGTATGCTCAAACAGCATGTGAAGACACTCGGTCTTGTCCTCGTCATCCCATGGATTTTCGCGCCCAGCAGAGAAGCTGGCAAAGAACGGGACGATGTTCGGATGCTTGCGCGCGCGGATGGTGTTGACTTCTCTCATCAAATTATTCTCTGTCATCTCTTTGCGCCTTGTGACCTCTTTATGGACTACAACGCTTCCCTAGTGAATATGTGCGTCAGAATCCCAACTTTTATTAGAGCAGTGAACGACCAAAGACTTACTCTAATATAACTTCTATCACCTGCCTCTAAGTGGCCTTCTGCAACCTTGACTTTGCAGATCCGCCCCCCTCCCCCCTCCGCTATCCGCGTAGGCTCAGTCTGGAAGGGAAAGCGAAATAGCCCGACGGGGAACTTCTGGTCAATTTCTCGATGCAGTATCGGAGGAAAGTACCACTGGTACTCGAAAATCTTGTCCGCGATGTCGCTCAAGTGGGGCGATTCCTTGAGATAATCCAGAGAACAGTATGACACGTCGCCACTGCTCTCACCCTTTTCAAATATACGATCTGTTAAGGGATGGTCGACGTTGTACAGCCGAACGATTCTGTGCGATTGACCAGCCAGTAGAAGGACTGAGTAGAGCTTGGATGCCTCGTTTCTCACGTGTGCGATTAGCTTCTTAATCTTTATACCTTCTTTTTGCAGATTGAATCCTTCTCTCTCCAGAATTTCCAGATCGGTCTGGATGCTCAGTCGCAGTTTTGGTGGGCTGGTCGATTTGAATAGATCGGCGATGAAGTCCAGTGACACGAACCTAGCCTCCCGAGCGGACCGCTCGTAGCCTGAGCATTTCATCTCCTCTTCAATTTCTGCTTTCAAGTCGAACTGATCTTTACGGTTTTTCCGATTGCCCATGTTGGTACTCATACCATCTGCATCAATTTCTACACGTGTGCTGTACTGGTGTGGAAGCCTTTGGTTGTTCAGTGCCTTCCCGAATGCTTGGGTAATTATTCTCGAAGTAGTAATGGTGCTAATAGATCTAAAAGTTGCAAGGGTTTAATTTCCCTGCTTACGGGACCGTCTTGGTTAATAGTCGGCGGTCCGAGATTATGTAGAGCCTCAGCCTTGTCAATAACAGAATCAGCCGTCCGTATGCAGCAGGCATAGGGCGAGAAACGCCTTTGTGTCAGCCATGAAGGGCTAATCTGTTAAGATTGAGAATTGATTGGCAGAGATAGCAAGCAGACTGTTCGCCCCAGCCTGCTACCGGTGAAGACTTAGGTGTAAGGGCGGACAGACCCCTCAGCCTTTCTCCCCAGAACCTTCATGTATCGGCAATCAGCCTGAGTCTGATTTAAAAGTATGAAGGCGCTGCTATTCCCTACATAGAGAGCGAAATTCCACGTGATGACATCTGAGGCAGTTTATACTTGCATTACAGGTACGAATTTTGCTTCAAAGAGACCCAATGTTATCATAAGATAAGCAGTCATATCTCCAGCCGTCATCTCCGAGAATTTTAGGCTTGGATGGAAACATAATGTAACCTCTTGTTAGCTATATTAGCCTTTGTACCCAGGTAGCCTTCTATTTAAACCTTAACAACCTTTTATTTGCATAATATAGACTAACTTTGTGTACGCACATTGTAGAGCGCACAGAGCTTTATAACTTGTGCATTCAAACGTTTTCTTTATTTGCTTAGTAGATAGAAGGTTGTGTAGCTTATAGTCTAAGAGGGTAGGGTGCGAAGAGCATGCTTAGTGTGCAAATATTATTTACTATTATTGCAGGCCACCGGTCTCTAAAAAGTATTTGCAATCGGCGGATATGATAAGTTGATTGGTAAAAATATTAAAAGAGCTAGATCATTGATGGGTGGCATTGTAGGGGATAGAGTAGGACCCTAAGAAATACATCTTACAACCTCCACTTTCTCATTCTTCAATAAACATCCATCACCCCAGTCGTCCTACCATTATAAGCATCACTCTCTATCTCATTCTTCATCTCAACAACATCTTTCATGTACAAATCACCATCTTCCATCCTCTGATCTAAGTACTCGTCTGACATAAAACCAAGTCCAAACTCAACAGACCTCTCATTCTCCATATATCTCGCTGTGACCTATCACTCATCAGTACAATATCACTCATCCTAGTATACAAACTCACTTTCACTTTCGAGAAATGATGATATGTGAACTCAACCATTACATGAATCTGCGCAACCCCTTTTTTAGCGGGCGCAATTCCCTTAAGTTCAATCTCTCCACGCAGTCGAGTATGATTCGTTTGCTGGCTTTCTCCCTCGTACACTTGTATCAATACCGACGTCTGGTAATCAACCGCTGTGGTGAAAATTTGTGAGTTCTTAGTTGTCAGAGGGGTTCCGCCGAAGGCTATAGGCCATAGAAGTCCACCGGTCGTCTCGATGCCTACAGCAAGTCAATTCACTACACGCAGGTAAGTGATATAAATGGTTTCTTACCTAGTGTGGAGGGGTATACATCCATCGGCAAACCCATACATCCGCCATGATCGTCTGACCATGTTATGACATCTGCCCGAATCGCCGCACCGTGTGCGATTGCTATCTCCGGATCAACGCCTTTAAATGGAGCCTTGCTGAAGTATTTCTCCAACATTAGACTCACGCCTAGCGTGGAGTCGCCGACTAAAAGTATGGCGTCTATACTACTCTTATCCATGTTTGACTCTTCAAGGACTTGCTCAACTAGCTTCATCGTATATTCGAAACGGCTATCATCGAAATCCGTACCACCTAAGTGTGAGTCCGTGACCGTGGCAATAGTTTCAAGGCCGCTTTGCTCGTATACGAGAACGCTAGCACCTGATGTTTGTAAGTATTTTTCATATGGTTGAGTGGTGGAGACAACATACTGAACGTATGGCTACCAATGTTATAGACCAAAATTTTCGGCAACAAAGATGGACCACACGTCAGGTGCCATTTAAAGTAGGAATACCCTGTTACCGCCATATCTGGTTCGTTGGTGATGCGGACGATCTCGAGACCGGCCATTTTCCCTGCTTCTTCTACTGCAGCCTTTGCAAAACGTCAGTCACATACGTTTTGCAACACTTCCAGAGTGTAGGCGTAGCATACGTACCCTTTGCGCATCATCCCAGTCCGCCGGCACCGCAACAACCGCCTCTCTAACCTCCCCCAAAAACTCACCCGCAAATTTCTTCACCCTCCCCAGCAATATTCCCATCACCTCTTCCGGGCTTATCCTCGCCAAATATTTCTTCCCTCTCCACTCTTTTTCCATCTCCACCCTTACTTCCCCACCCACATCTACAATTTTAAACGCTGCCTCTTTCATCACTTCCTGAACAATAGGATCCGCAAATCTCCTCCCTATGAGTCGTTCTATGCCGTAGACATTGTGCGTTGCATTGGTTTTCGTTACTTCGTGTCCGACGAGTGGGGGATCGCTAACGAAGCTTACGATGTTGGGCATGGAAAGGGTGCCATGTTCGAAGGGGATGAGCGAGATGGTTTTGTCATGGACTACGGCAACTCTTATGAGATCTGGCCCGAGGTGAATGCCAATGATTGGGAAAAATGGGGGTGGAGAGTAGAGTTGAAGAGGAGGGTCAAGTAGAAGAGGTTGTTGGGTTTGCGGTGGCCATGACGAGGCTTGAGTGCATTCGAGGAAACTAATAAAGAAGAGGGCCCTCACAAGCCATGGTCGGATGAAAAGGGACGACTTTGATCTCGAGGGCGATGTTGGGGTAGTCATATGTGAGTAAGTAAAGGATAATGCCAGATTGGTAGGTTGTTATAGAATTAAAGTCAAGAAGTATGATTGATGTTGAACCATAAGAATCTACGTAGCTTATTAGTCTGAATTGTTAGGCCATGCAACGTAGCCTGTATAACGGATAGACGGATTTTGTGGGGACCAAAACTAGGCACCCAAATAAGGGCCAATCAGAAGCACTTTAAGGCGCCCAAAGAAATCGAATGGAGAATTTTCAACTGGAGAGGTGGCTTTATTCACTGAAATTTAACCAAGAAATACCCAGTAGGACCAATTAGAACTCACCTGCCGCATTTGGCATGTCTGTACTGTCAACCGCCTGCTACTTATTACTCTTTGGCTCTCCAAATCATCAATAATCCGCTAAGGCCCCTCTTCACTTGCCGGCTGCTATGCAAAATCAGCTTCGCTTGACTCGCTCTATTCTTCCTAGACATCCTCTGCTGCTTCCTCGCGTTTTATTGCTTTCCCTCGCTTTGAGCTTTGCTGCCAACGCGTCCGCCTGCATATACTGTCCTATTCTAACCTCACTGTCTCATTAACACCTGTACTGATGAGATGGGATGTCAAATGTCTCTGATTGTCTTTCTTAGCAGCATTTACCATTTTAGAGCTCGTGCGGAGCTGTGTTAGTGTAAAAGGCGGTCTTTGGATTCCTAAAATGTTTGTGCTTTCTTGTCTCGCGCCATACGTCTATTCATTTGCATAAAGCAATTGATTGTGTGCTGAGTGGCTAGTCCTACCTTAGCACATCATCGGAAGCGAGTGGCCTTTGTACTACAGCGCATATGGGGTGCAGTTATACGAGAAGAAGAACGTGGACGCGATACCTGGAGCTTGGAGAAGTTCAAGGTGAGCTGAAAACTTATGAGGGTAGGATCGTATACTGGAGGATTACATCTAAGCTTGGATTAGGGTGCAGGTGCGGCTGGTTGTACAGCCTATAGTGCGGCGCGGTAAGGTTGATATACAGCAGTTAGACCTTGTCATCGTCCAAAACATGAGGGGTTATCAACTCGATTCAAATGCCGTTGGTGAGGATACCGCCTTTGAGTTTGACTTGACGAAAGACTGCGGCATGTACATCACTGAGACGATGGTGTTTCAGATATACTTCCGCGACACCCAAAGCAGGATTGCAATATATAAGTAATAGCTCATGCCTGCTTACGCTGTCATCAATGGACTTACGTTCAATATCATAGATAAATGCTTGTTAAAATGCGACAGATATGTATCAGTCCGCCTGTTGAATCATAATGTGTAGCGAGGACTGCCCGGATTCTCCAGTACCATCAAGACAGATTCTCGACTGGGCACTATAAGCTTCAGCCGCCTCAATAGTACAATACAAACCCACGAACATCACTATGACTCAACTCTTAGCTACTTTTCATTGGTTCTTCATAGGACGAAGCCCTGAAGAAGAGAATAAGTGATTGAGTACTTTATAGGAAAGTAACTAAATATCCTTCCGACCGCACTTGCCGGCGTCACCATCGAGTCACACTGTTTAAGCAAGCCTGTCTTTTAAATCAACAGGCCGGTAGAACTGTAGCTTCTTTCGAAGGTATAAACGAAGAGCAATGTTTGGTGGATGAATTGGCAAGAAAGAGCGAAGATATTCAAAGAAACATAAGCGTTGCCAGGGAGTTGAGCAGCCATCGAAGCACAGGCATGATGGGCCTGGGGCCGCATGGACTGCGCTGTACCGGGAAGTAAAGGACCCGAACTGGAGCATAAGAGTGTTGTGAATAAATACTCTACACTCAACAGCTGGAACGTGCAAGCCACATACACTGTCAGGTCTAGTATACCCTCTTACTGTGTATTTGATACTTCTAGAGCTACCTAGCGCTTCGATAACTTATGGAGATACGCATGTACTTCTCCTGCGATCTACCGCTCTGTTGTACCGCCAAGCAGATAACAAGTGATAGAAGAATAGAAATACGCAAACGAAAAACAGTAGAATCACACCAGCAACGATAGCAATTAGGGAAGTTATAGCAAATCCATCTGAAGCCTGCTGAAACAATCCGTTATTTTGCAGCTTGGTAGTCGCAAGACCAACCTGTAGCGCCGAGAGGAAAACACTGAAGAGGGCAAATACAGCTAACATCCATTTGAAATGGCGCTCGAAAAAAGCCTGACACCAAGTTGACCCGCTTTTATATCTCCGAATAAAGTTGCGAAGGGAATATGCAGGTGGGGCGAGCCTATATATAGAATTAAGTCGACTCAATCGCAGTTCTCCATACTTGTATCGTTTGTTGACGTCGCTCAAAGTCTCGAGATCGATGTTGTCTAAAAAGACATCAAGTAATTTCACCCAGTTGGCCCATTCGATATCTTTCGATAGCAGCCCATATTCTTTCGCGATGTCGAGGTCGCTTTTGTGACGTACGAGCCATGCAGAGGAAAGAAGAAAGCCACAAGCAGACTTGCGTAGCTCTAGATCCGAGCATGGATTATCGTTCCAATAATCGTACTCGAGAAGGAAGTCAGGCAATGGCTTGATGAAAATCTGAGCTTCAAACCAGATGAGATGCTCGTCTGGGTCTTCGGTAACGGAAATGTTGCGTCTAAGGAGCTTTTGTCTGCACAAAGACCGTGCAGCATTTGGGAGGCCTGCAAGCAAAAGGTGCTGGTGAATGGCGTTGAGTCTTGGTGTCTTTAAGTCGACGACTAGATAAATGCCGGTGTCTTTGTTTGGTCGTATGAATTAGCTTCCCTGGAAAGTTATTGCAGGATGGAACGAATCAAGTTTCTGCCTCGCCGAAGATGCGTCCTTCACGCGAGGGTTGGTTCTTGAGATCGATGGGGAAGACTTTTATAAAGCCTTGTTCCTAACAGTTGTTACCAGTATTCTCAGCTCTCCACACAGTCGCTGTTTAACTTACTGTATTCGATATCCGTCCATTGGAAGTAGTCGAGTCACAGAGCACTGGCCCAAAAATGTAGTTGCTTTAGTTTGGGAAAAAGGAGGCTTCCGAGCAAGTGATCAAATCACAAGGCTGACGACTGGAAGCGTGATCTGCCACACTAGCCTACATGAACACGTACAAGGGAAATTAAAATCATCGATGTGACACTCAGTCAGTCCGTACACCACTATGCTATCCAATGGTTGGAAGATAATGACAGCTAGCTGTGGGTGTCCTGCAAAAGAAGCCACACGAAGAATTTGATAGAGCACGTGATGTGCCCGTCATAAATTGGCGGGCTTTGACACCATGCATCTAGCAAAGTCAGCGAGCTGGCGGTATTGGTTGACCTTGCAAGTAGCATACCTATCACATGACGTTTCTAATAGGCATAGTAGCCTTGGCAGGACTATTTCCAGAGGTGATCGGCCAAAGACCTTTCCTAACGCGAAGTAGGGGCCGCCGGAAAATCCAAGCTAGACTACCTTGCAGGATAGCGCAGACGAACGCTGTCGATAAGTGACTTGCGCTCAGCCTTGCGCAATGACCAGCAACGCCGCTCTCTACCTTCTATCCTAATGCAACCAACACCCGCCCTCTCCGCTCAAAGATGTTGGTGGCAGCCGCGCTCGACTACACAACGCCTAATGCAACATGGCCTCCAAGAAGAAAGGCCAAGTCTTCCGTGTCACCGGCCTCTCAGCCTCGCAGCCTGATGATGCGCTGAGTGCGACGCTGAAGGCCGCCATTGACGACAACCTGTCAGAAGAAGAAAGAGCGAAGCTACTTGTTAGCACGGTCATCGTGCCCTCTTGCTACGACCATGAGCAGGAGAAAGTTGCGCTAGTCGAGTTTCATGGCGGGGTCCCCACGTTTCTGGCCGACCTGATAGCCAACCCGCTGGGAGACTGGCAGATGGAGATGGGAGACACGGATATTAGCTTTGACTGCTACTTTTTCGGGTTCACCCAGCTGTATACGCCGAAGCCGGACGTGCCAGTGACTGCAGAGTATGTCGCATTTGGTTGTTGGTTTAGGCTGCTCCCATTATTCTTTTGCTAATTTACTGCGTTGTAGTATAGTCGCCATCACCGGCCTCGACGGACACGCATACGGCTCGTGGAGGGGCAAAGGAAACCTCGGGCGGATGTGGCTGCGTGACTTTCTGTCCAAGGACCTACCATGCTGCCGCACGATGATCTACGGCTACAACTCGAAGCTGACAAGCCACGGGGTTGATACTATTATGGACTACGGCCGAGGTTTGATAGAAGAGATAAAGAAGATCAGAAACACGGAGGAGGTAAGCGCTGTTATGATGTGCTGTCACGAGAGCGCAAACATGAAGCTGATAGCTACAACGCGCTAGTTGAGACAGCGGCCGCTCTTCTTCATCGCGCACAGCTTTGGTGGTATTATACTTGCTCATGTAGGGCGCCCACATTAGCATATACACATGCCTAAGGCTGATTAGCAGCACAGTGCCTTGTCAAGGCAGTCCAGACTAGTGAAGACGACCACCCAACGATAGCAACGCTCCACAAAGCTACATACGGCATGCTTCTGTTCGGAATTCCACATAAGGGTCTAGTAGTGGATGACATCCAGAAGATGCTGGCCGGCCAGGACAATCATCCGCGGAGTGTGCTGCTCGAGCAAATCAAGAGCAAGTCTGAGCTGCTGGCGCATCAGTTAGCTGACTTCAAGAACCTCATTCGCGACCGGAAGATTGTGAGCTTTTTCGAGACAGGGCAGACCAGGCAGCTAGAGTTTGTATGATGCTCTCGTACAGTGGAGACTATAGGACACCACTGATCATCTTGCGATAGGACAGCGATGAGAAACGCTGGAAGAGGACTGGCGATTTTGTTACGGCAGTAGACGCCGACTCAGCCCTTCTCCAGCTGCCGGACTCTATGGAGGACAAGATCCCGGTAGACTCTGATCACTCGATGATTGTTAAGTTTGATAACAGGAATAACCGGGGCTACACCAGTGCACGGGATAAGCTTAAACAGTTTGAGCGGGATGCCCCGAGTGTGGTTGCGGCTCGCTTTTGTACGTAGCTTTCTATTCTACACTGTGCCATGTAGAGATGAGTTCTTGTTTAGTCGTCCATCGTGCGTGCAAATGGCTAATAACAGGCGACTTCCAGTGCCAGTACAAACCAGACCGAAGCCTTCCTCGACGGTCCCCTTCCAGAGAGATGGCGCGTTCGTGGGCCGAGAGGAAGTCCTGGCGAAGATACATGAGAGGTTTGAACAGACAGCGTCGCAGGACCACAGCCGAGTGGCCCTCGTCGGCCTAGGAGGCGTGGGGTAAGCATTTCCATACACTGTCTAGCACGAAGTCCTGCTCACGTTCCTCCCAGCAAGTCTCAGATTGCCATCGAATATGCGTACAGGGTCAGGGAGTCTGCACCGCACACCTGGGTGTTTTGGGTGCATGCAAGCAACGCCACCAGGTTTGAGCAAGCCTACCGAGATATCGGTGCCAAGATCGAACTCCCCGGACGCGATGATCCAAAGATTGACATCCTCCGACTAGTGTATAACTGGCTGTGCGATGAGAGGAACGGCCGATGGCTCATGATACTCGACAATGCCGACGACGACCAGGTCCTCTGCTCTTCTGGCGCTGATGCGGAAGGTATTGCACGGGCCCGTCATGGATCAAAGGCGTTGGCAAGCTTCCTGCCACAAACCCAAAATGGATGGATACTGGTCACTTCGCGAGACCTAGTTGCTGCGGTAAACCTTGCCGGAGTGCACAATGTCATCCAAGTAGATCCCATGGTCGAGGAAGAGGCACTAGTATTGCTGAAGACCAGAGTTTCAATCGACGAGTCCTGCGAAGGCGATGCAAAAGCACTTGTGAGAACGCTAGAATGCATCCCTCTCGCTGTTACTCACGCGGCAGCGTATATCGCAGTAAGACAGCAGAGGATCACCGTCTCCACCTACCTTGAGCTATTCCGTGAGAGCGAGGAGAACCAAGCATACCTCCTGAATATCCAAGAAACAAGGGACCTACGGCGAGACCATAGCGTACCAGATGCAGTTATCACAACCTGGCAGATATCATTCGAGCAGATCCGTAAGACGAGGCCCGAAGCTGCCGACCTGCTGTCGCTCATGACCATGTTTGATAGACAAGGGATTCCTGAGCATCTGCTGTACGACGGCAAAAGCAGGCTGCAGTTTGAGGATGCGGTAGCGCCATTGACAAGCTTCTCTCTCGTCAAGACGCAGACTGGGGAGCAATTGTTCGAGATGCACAGCTTAGTGCAACTAGCAACGAGAAAGTGGTTAGCGCTAACCCAGCAGGTAGACAGATGGCAGAAAGCGTCGCTACGGATTATGGCAGCAGCGTTTCCAAGTGGGGAGCATGAGACGCGGGCGGCTTGCCAAGTACTGCTGCCCCACTCAATAAAAGTTCTTAGCTATCTTTCACACAATGAAGAAGAGACCCTGTATCAAGCGACTGTTGCCAGCAACACAGGATGGCACCTGTTCCATATTGGCGATTATGCCAGAGCAGAGGGCATCAGTCGAAGTGCAATGAAGGCGAGAGAAGCGAAATGTGGGCTAGAGCACCCAGACACGCTCATTAGCGTCAGCCAGCTTGGGGTAGTTTTAAAGAGGCAGGGGAAGTATAAAGAGGCAGAAGCAATGCACCGGCGAGATCTAGAAGGATCTGAGAAGGTGCTTGGGCTAGAGCACCCAGACACGCTCACCAGCGTCAGCAACCTTGGGTCGGTGTTAGAGAGGCAGGGGAAGTATAAAGAGGCGGAAGCGATGCACCGGCGAGATCTAGAAGGATCTGAGAAAGTGCTTGGGCTAGAGCACCCAAACACGCTCATCAGCGTCAGCCACCTTGGGTCGGTGTTGTCAAGGCAGGGGAAGTATAAAGAGGCGGAAGCAATGTACCAGCGAGCACTAGAAGGAAGGGAGAAGGTGCTTGGGCTAGAGCACCCAAACACGTTCACCAGCATCAGCAGCCTTGGGTCGGTGTTGTCAAGGCAGGGGAAGTATAAAGAGGCAGAAGCAATGCACCAGCGAGCACTAGAAGGATACGAGAAGGTGCTTGGGCTAGAGCACCCACACACTCTCACCAGCCTCAGCAGCCTTGGGTCGGTGTTGTCAAGGCAGGGGAAGCATAAAGAGGCGGAAGCAATGCACCAGCGAGCACTAGAAGGAACGGAGAAGGTGCTTGGGCTAGAGCACCCAAACACGCTCACCAGCGTCAGCTACCTTGGGTCGGTGTTAGAGAGCCAGGGGAAGTATAAAGAGGCAGAAGCAATGCAACAGCGAGCACTAGAAGGATACGAGAAGGTGCTTGGACTAGAGCACCCAGACACGATTACCAGCGTCAGCAACCTTGGGTCGGTGTTAGAGAGCCAGGGGAAGTATAAAGAGGCGGAAGCAATGCACCAACGAGCACTAGAAGGATACAAGAAGGTGCTTGGGCTAGAGCACCCAAACACGTTCACCAGCATCAGCAACCTTGGGTCGGTGTTAGAGAGGCAGGGGAAGTATAAAGAGGCGGAAGCAATGCACCAACGAGCACTAGAAGGATCTGAGAAGGTGCTTGGGCTAGAGCACCCAGACACGATTACCAGCGTCAGCAACCTTGGGTCGGTGTTGTCAAGGCAGGGGAAGTATAAAGAGGCAGAAGCAATGCACCAACGAGCACTAGAAGGATACGAGAAGGTGCTTGGGCCAGAGCACCCAGACACGCTTATCAGCGTACATAATCTAGCTTCCCTGTTCCACCAACAGCAGCAGTACTCAGCTGCATATGAACTGTATCAGCGAGCACATAATGGATTTGTTCAGGCTCTTGGTGCACAGCATCCTACTACTATAGCATGTTACAACGATTACATATCTACGGTTAAAGAAATGAAGCTATAGTAAATACAGAGCCTGTTAGCAGCGTCATAACGTACGACCTTCATTGTCCTTTTCGTATTCCCTTCTTTCTCTTTTTAGGGCAACACTGCCATAAATCCACCTTACAATCCCGACATCCTAGCAACACAGACTACGGTTCACGACCCTTTGTATTAATACATCCATCAATCACAGTTTTACGCCAGCATAGAAAGCATACTCGAAAATCAACGTCTAACTCATACAGCAGGAACTCGCGCAATGACCCGACAAATCATCAAAGACCACAAGAAATTCGAACGCGTTACAAAAGTGCTATGGAGAGCCCTCGCCGCTAGACCTAGGCCCAGTCTAATGAATCTGCATTGCACATACTCAATCCTCACCTCTTAAACGACGAAGTCATCATAACCTTCGGTTTCTACGCCAGGACTTTTGTCGAAGAACTGACTGGATATCCGACTGCGATTGTACTTCATGCCTTCTTCCACTCACCAATGTAAACCTATTCAGCCGGGTCTCTGTATCTGCTGCGCAGTCTGGTCTACCAAATAGCAGAGTACCTTCATGGAGTAACCCCGACTACTGGCAGTCTGTCCGTACCGAGATGTGGGGACTTTCATCTCGGTTATCTCTTTGAGTGTTCAATGGAAGCCCTGTCTCCTAGCCAGAAAGTATTCATACTCATCCATGGATTGGGGCATTGTGCGACGGAGAATAAGGACGAGGCAATGTTCGTTCTGCACTTCCTATATAGACTTTGCACTCGTGAGATAGATCTTAAGTCAAAATTTTGTTGACATCGCCTCCTCCAAACGAGGCTCGAAATATTCTGCCTTTCGATTTTCTTTTTTGGTATTCCTGAGGATAGTGGACAGTGCTAAATGTTATCATTCATGGGCGTGCTGGAGAAGTTGATGCGGGATACTCTATCTCAACCTTGCATATAGTGTTGCTTAGACATTAAAGAAAATTGCATTCTCATTCGCTGGAGGGCAAGGATATTTTACTGGCATTTTTAAGTCCTTCTGTATATGGAAGATGTGTACGCTTAGTACTCGAATATTTTTCCAAGCTGAAAACACGAGGCAGTATGGCGCTAAACTTTCTCCATTGGGTATCGTTTGTGCCAAAATAGTGACCATCTATCTACTCAAGCATTCCACATAGCACCACCTACACAGTCCCACCCGACGCCTGCAGGTTATTCCACATCTTCTTCGTCCACACAGTGCCATCCTCAACTGCAAGTTCCTCATCCGAAGGCAAGGCCTCGTGCTCTTCCTTTGTCCAGATCTCCGTCCCCTCGACCACAGGAAACGACGTCAATACTCGACTGATATCCCCCCACCAGACCTCCCCAAAGCGCTGATACCAATCGACCGTTGTCTTCAGCCCGTCTTCAAAACTCGTCTTGGGCTCCCAGCCAAGAGCTGCTAGCTTCGATCCGTCGGTGGCGTATCTTTGGTCGTTGAATGGGCGGTCCTCGGTGAACTGTATCCACTTGTTCAAATCCTCTTCTGCTCCAAGGGATATTTGGAATAGGGATAGTAGGCGGCGACAGATGTCCATGTTCGATATCTCGTCTCTAGATGCAATGTTGTAGATCTGGCCTATGACTCCTTTATGCAAGATGGTGTCCAACGCGTCAACAATATCTCCCGCATATACATATCTGCGAGTCGGCGAGCCATCGCCATGAACAAGTAGCTTTCTCTTCCGTTGCAACAGCATAATGAACTTGGGTATAATCTCTGCGATCCATTAGCCCAACCCTCTCCTCGTAAAGATACCGCCAACCTACTCTCGGGAAACTGATGCGGCCCATAAACATTATTGCTCCTCACTGTAATCAAGGGCAACTTGAAACTACTCCTATACGCACTAACCATCATCTCCGCCGCCGCCTTGCTCGCAGAATAGGGATTCGTCGGCGCCAATAAACTCGTCTCGCTCAGATCCGCTGCCCCGATCGGCACATCCCCATACACCTCATCCGTACTGATATGTATAAACCTATTCACTCCATGTTCCCTTGCGCGTTCGAGTAGCACATGTGTCCCCAGCACGTTTGTATGGGTGAATTGGTACGAGTTCCCGAAGGAGAGGTCGACATGCGATTGCGCGGCGAAGTGGAAGATTGTGTCGATCTTGTGTTTCCGCAAAACGCGCTTGACGGTTGTGGGACAGGTGATGTCGCCGTTCTCGAAGGCGAAGTTGGGGAGGTGGTTGAGGATGCGTGTATTGTTCAGCGACGCGCAGTAGTCGAGCTTGTCGAAGGAGACGACGTTGTAGTGGGGGTACGTCAGGACGAGGTGGCGCACGAACCAGCAGGCGCTGTTGAGATGTTAGTCGGTGTTCATTCTTCCAGATGGTGTTGTAGCACCAATGACATGTCGAGGCATGAGGACGTACATAAAGCCTGCCCCTCCTGTGACGAGAATGTTCTTTGCATCATGTAGAGGTTCGAATCGCGTGCTGCCTATGAGGATAGGGGCCTGCTTCCACAAATCATCTGTAACATATGATCTGGGATTCAATATGGTCGAGTTCCTGCGGTCTATGTTGGCCAAATTATTAGTGGTCGGGTGGGTAGATGACGGAGGGTAGGCCGAGGCGTACGTTGGTCATGCTCGACGCCGTTAAGCAGGGACTCGGAGCTGTCAATGGCGGACATGCTGTTTCAACCGCCAGCGCAGAAGATTCACGAGAGCGACAGAAGACGAATGCGCACTCCATAGCGGTTGCGATACTGAAGTGTCGCATGTTTGACGTTCACACGCGGGAAACAGGGATTGACGCACCAGGGACCAAAGCGGGATCCCTTCCGCTGCAATTATGGGCGTCTCCAAAGCTTCTCAGAACCTCACTTCGTGGTCGCCTCGAAATATAAAGCTTTAGATACTTGGCGGGGCGTCACTAGGCAGCGGCATGAGAACAGGACTTAAGATTTTAGAAGTTAATCATGTCTACCCTGCACACAACGTCTCACAAAACTATCTCACCATTCAGCACAAGACAAACCGCCAACGCCGCTTTCTTCAAGTAGAATGCCCCCCTTCTAATATGAACGTAGAGGCATTAAGAACAGACTTGTACATTTTTGGCAGCGTAGGGTTATATATAGATGCCAATGTCTCACATAGACGAGTCAGTGGCACACAACAATATCTATTCAGCCTATCAAGCCTTACATTTTCGAGACCGAAGATCGCTACTTATGAGCTAGTAACGGCAAACACCATAATTGCCTCTGCGACATATATTTCTAGCAAGATTCCAGTTCCGTCTGGTATGGTTGGGCAGGCGCTAACTGCGGTAAATTTTGTTGGTCCTACATAAATCCATTACGATAACTCGGATGCGGGTGTCAAGACGTGTGGTTATGGGTTCTGAGAGACTGTTCGTATGAAGGAGGAGCAAACGTATGCAGTGCTTGTTTTATGAAAATCAACATCCTTTGCAGGGTGTTGAAGTTCTACGGTGATCTTTCAGCCCTGCGCTCGTGCTACAAAGCAGTGCGGCTTTCGCGAAAAGAGCCAGACAAGTTTCAGCTTTCTTATGACTGATCAAGAAATTGTCTCAATTTTGTGACTATGTTGCCACAGCAAGTCGATCATGTATGTCATCTACAAAGCCAGCCGATATGTAATGGAAGATGGCTATGGTCGTGAATAAGAACGTTCCCCAGCTCTTGTCGTCGAAATAAAACGCAACACCAGATAGTGTTTCCCTGTCGTGCTCTTGTGTTGTAATCCTTATATCCCCTTCAAACATCCTTTTGTAGATCAACTACCATTGCCTGAGGTTCCTCTTTCATTGGCCAGTAGATTAGCGTGCGCCCACAGAACTGTTTTGTGGTGGTACCATCGGCCTCGTCTGCGTTCTGTTCTGCACCCCAAGTTCCGTTGATTGTAAACTTCTCAGTCGATGGTCATTATTGACGAGAACGGTGGGAATGACTGAGTGCAGTATTTCGTCCGAGGAGCTTAGATTTGAGCCAGACGATATCGGTGGAAGTCGCACGTTATTAGCGAGCTTGTTTGGTTTTCGACCCCAGATTGAACCTGCTGAAGAAGCTGTTGCGGGAACGCAAAGATAGAAGACGGTGAGGGTTCGTGGGGATCTCCTTTTTCTCCAGCTACCTCTCTAGGGTGTACTCTCCTTATTTATCGGGAAGAAAATTGTCTACAAGAAACCTGTCTTGGTTCTCAATCAGAAACTCAAGAGCGAACTTATGGCGTAAGGTCATTTCCATATCATTCTGAGCGACCTGGAAGAAAACGGGATGATACAAATTGGCAATGTGCGGGATAGTTGCGCCATTGTCGTCTGACAGCGATGCAAAGACCGCACAGAAGTCCAGAAGATACAATAGCAACTGCCGGTTGAGAGAAGGTAGATCGCGAATGACAGAATGATACGTCAATAGTAGGCTATCAAGTTCAGATGGACTAGGGTGGTAAAGCGGCTCGGACATTGATGGGAGCATCATTCGGTTGGCAATGTGATTATCGATTAGAGGTTCTGGGAGTGAGGACAGATATCGATGGAAAACGGTAGCAGCATCGAAGACGGTGTAACCCGTCCAATCGAGTCCTTTGCCCCATCGTGGAGGTGTGTCGAATACTTGTATCAATTCTTTAACATGCTTCTCATCTCCAGGAGTCATCAAAACGCGCGGGACTCTGGTACCTGATCGTTTGCGTTAGTGAAGAGATCATAGAGTATTATAATAGACTAGGATGTACGAGCCTGTCTCTTTGAGGAAAACTACGCATTTCGCAACCACGATCGGAATATAGCCGTAGATGTAACTTCCACCCGTTTCATCGGAGAGCGAGATAGCCACATTCGCGTAAGGAATGCTGGTAATCAGGCTAACACCGAAAATATTCCTTGATGGCTCAGTCGCTGAGTAGAAAGTCAGTAAATTGTTCACTAGCGGAAATCTTGCTTTGAGAGACAAATAAATACACAGTCCAAGTAGTTAGACAGGAGTACTAGACCGGCACTACTTGCTGGTAACCAAGTTGCGGACTAAGCTCTTCGTACAAGGAAGAACTCTACTCACAAGACTGTTTTTCATTTTTCGACCCCTTTTTCGAAAATTGCGACCACCACGACTTCAAGTCCCGCTTGGATCGGGAGGATGCAGGAATCGATGGTGATCCTCCTCCCTTGACCACGGAGCTCGAATCTTCCTGTTTGCGGAAATCTTCCTCGCTACCAACCGTACTAGTACTTAACAGAGATCCCGAGTTGTTCAACGGCAAGCTAATTGGATCTTCCTGGAAACGTCTCATGGCTGGCATATTTGGCAAGAAATATGATCTCCGCGGTCGATCCATGATTTTGGGGGAGGTTTTGCTGGTCATCTTGATATGGTCCATTTCATCGTCCTTATTCACAGCCTTTTGCGATTTTGAGAGTGAGACGGAGGCCGATGTGGGTGTACCCTCCATGTTGCTGGTTAATTCAACTACCCGAGCCTTAATGCGGGCAACACGACTTTCGATCGTCTCCTCGCCGCTAGTTTCGCCTTCATCTGTTCGTTGACTCTGACTTTTACCTGGCTGCTCTTCGCTGAGTCTGGCTGCACGGTCGGCAGCATTCTTTCGGATTTGATCCCATCGATCCTGTGAAGGCGATTTTTTATGTGTCAAATCGACCGACTCTTCCGATACATCATCCTGAGAAGCCTGATGCGCATCGACAGCAGTGTTTCCATCATAATCCGGAGTTGGCTCGTTCAGCACATCTACGGGTATTTGGTAAACCGTTTTCGGTAGTTCATCAGCCCCAATCCTTCTGTGAAGCGGTAAATCTTCTTGTTCCTTGGAGATCGCAATCAGGGGTTTCGGGTTGATTGTTGCAACAGGCATTTTAGTTTGGGTGAGTGAGCTGGTGCTATCGGTTTGAGCCAGTAAGATACCGTTGTCGTGATCCAACCCAGTGTGTTCAGGTTCTACTTTATCGCCAGGATGCGATGCTTCGATATTTGCAACATCCGAGATGAACGCTGTAGCAAGGTCATCATTATTAGGAACAGTTGTCGCAGGTGCTGAAGCTTCTGGTGTGATTTCAATCGTGCTAAGACCTCCTTTGGTGGATTCAGCGGTGGAAGCCTCATGGTAAGTTTGGATACTCGTTGGTGAGATAATGGCTTGTCGAATCGGTGGAGGTAAGATTGTCGGTTCATCCACTAGACTATCACAGGAATCTGTCTCCTCATCCGATACACAGCATATACCGCAAAAGGTTGTCGGGCTCTGGCCTATCTCGTCACCTAATGTTGCGAATTCGAATATTTGCGCAGCAGTTGGTCTAGAAAGGCGATTCATTTGAAGCATACTCTCTATCCACTGTAGCGGCTTTCGGTCTCTTGCAGTCCAAGTGGACTCCCATTCACGAATGAGCTGCGAGGTTGCATCGGGATTGGCATAGAAATGAGAAGACATGCTATGCGAAGCAGCAAAATAGCGCTTCATCCAGTCCACATTGTGACCATGAAGTGCAGCTGCCATTTCAAGGAATACGCATCCAAGCGACCAAACGTCAGCTGATGTGTTCCGGGCCTCGTACACAGCCACTTCCGGAGGACTGTAGCGAGGAGATGCCGGCGTGATTCCAGATGTAGTGCTTCCAACATCTTCTGCAAAATCGCGCGATAGGCCAAAATCTGTCAAAAGGACGTTGCCCTGATGAACAAGGATATTCTGGGGCTTCACATCTTTATGCTTGATGGACCTGTCGTGGAGGTATGAAAGAGCAGCAGCCAGGCAGCCAAAGTACGTCCGTACGGTTGAGCTCATTTCCGATGCGATTGCCTGATCACGCAATCGCAAGACCGATGATGCAGCATTTGCCGACGAAGCTGTGTGGATGTAAACGCAAGTTTGTTCCAAGAAGGCGGCAAGATCAGTGTCGGCCACAGGGGCCATGACCAAGCCTAGGTAAGTCTTGTCTGTGTAGCTGCCGACGTATTGGATGATATGCCTGTGTTCGATGCTCTTCACGATTTGAATCTCGCTCTTGAACCTTTTCATTGCCTCCTTGGAGTTGTTGCCAAACGCGGCTCGCCGTCGTATCCGTTTAAGGGCATAATGACGGAAACTGATTTTGCTTGCGATCTTGTCCACCTGTCCATAGCCGCCACTACCCAGCCGACCAAGAATGTCAAAAGGCAACGGCTCTCCAGGGGCGAAATGACGATGCCTCCCGTGCTCTAGGTCCAGCGATTTTGTCATGACGATGCTTTGCGATTGCACAAATTTCGATTTTGTCGACGGGCTCAAGAAGCTTGGCAGACCTCTATGCTCGACCGGAAACCATTGATCGGTAAAGCCCTCATTGAGCAAACGCTCGAGGACGTCAAGTTCTCCGATTGTGCGAAGAACGATGTAGGTCCTAGGGCATTTGCTGCCAGCATGCACGCAACGCTCCAGCAAGCTGGCTATCTCGTCGATTTCAGCGTCCCCGTATGTTTCGCGAGGCTGAGAAGGATCGAAGAAGGTTGCGAGCCGTTCCACGGGCGTCGCAAAGAGGGTCGTTGCCATCTTGCGCGAGAACGGGTGCCACTACACTTTGGAGGCCTCCATTGTAGCTCATCCGATTAACGAGGTGTGGAGGTCGCAAGTCGTGTACTGTGATAATGGCAAGCCCGCTCAGCTGCGAGTGGGATGAGGTTGAAATGGGGTCCAAAATACGCCACATCGGCGCCAGAATGGTACCCGCAACCTTCTCTCGATTTCGCTCCAAACAACGCCGCCTGTTCCAAGATATCACGATGCTATGTGTACGACTCAGCTAGCAAAGATTGGAACAGGGCTTTCACGAAGGGGGAAAGACCACATGTGAGACGTTTATGAGTGTGGTTGCCCGTGGACCCTTCCCCTTCATCGGGCAGCTAAGCTGTGGCGGCTCAGCCACATTGTCCCTACGACGACCTCAGCTCCGAAACGTCCAGCGTCAGCACATTTGCTCTTTAAAACACTCACTCGCACTTCAAATACCACTTCTCTTTCGTTTCCCGGACCTTCCTGCACACCACGCACACGCACACGCACACGCACACCACAGCACGTCTCTCGCTTTCTGCATTCACACCTCGCTCCAACCACCCACGGACACGCAATCCTCGCCAGGCACGTACCCCGCTAGCCGCTGCAACCTCACCCCCCCGATCCCTGCTAACAGCCACCAAAGTCAACCAAAATGGGCTTCCTCAAGAAGAAAGGCGGCGAGGACGAGGACTCGACACGGGCATCTCTGTTTGGCAATCGCAAAAAGGACAAAGCATCACCCGCAGCCGCGAACCCCTACGCTGCTCCCCCGGCAGGCAAAGACCCCTACGCCAACCCACCCCCCGCCTACTCGGGCGGACCACAAGACCAGTACAGGCGTGAGAAGAGCCCAGCTGTGACGGGGCAGGGCCAGAGCTATGGCGGAGGTGCTCAAGGCGGCGGTGGTGGCTATGGTGCTCAGGGAGGCAGCTATGGCGGCGGAGGTGGCTATGGTGCAGACAGGTACGGGGGCGGTGGTGGTGCCCCTGCACCGCAGCGGCCTGGTGGCTACGGAGGTATGCTGAATACACATGTCACGATACGACTTGGTTCCTAACAACGCTTTTGCAGGCCTTGGACGAAGCACATCTGGCGACACGGTAAGCACAGAGGCTGGCCGAGACGCACTCTTTGGAGCTGCACCGCAACGATATCAAGAACGCGCGCAGGCTGCACCTCCCGGCGGACCTGGCGGGCCTGGCGGAGCCCAGAGTGGCGCATATGGACAGTCTGGTGCGTATGGGGCTGCTCCTGGTGGAGCAGCAGGCGGTTACGGCGCCTACGAGGATCGCCAATTGACGGCCGAGGAGCAGGAGGAGGAGGATGTTAGCGCTACTAAGAACGAGATCAAGTTCATGAAGCAAAAGGACGTCTCGTCTACTAGGAATGCTCTACGACTGGCACAACAGGCTGAGGAGACTGGTCGTGACACACTGGCTCGGTGAGCATACCCTCTGCCATGGCCTGAAAACGAAACTAATTGATACACAGTCTCGGAGCGCAGGGCGAACGAATTCACAACACGGAGAAAAATCTAGATCTAGCTTCCTCGCAGAACCGCATTGCAGAGGAGAAGGCTCGGGAACTCAAGACTCTTAACAAGTCTATGTTTGCTGTGTAAGACAGCCTTTTCGCTCTCAGTATGGTCTCCAACTAACAGAAAACCCACAGCCACGTGTCCAACCCTTTTACATCGCAATCTCGCCGGGAAGAGCGCGACGCCAAGATCATGGAGACCCACCGCAACGACCGCGACGCCCGCGACGCCACCCGCAAAGCAGCATGGGAGTCGTCCGCCCGTGGTGATGCCATCAACAGGGATCTGAAAGGCGCTGGTGGACCCGCGAAGAAGTCCACGCTTGCCGACAGAGCCAAGTACCAGTTTGAGGCCGATTCTGAAGACGATGAAATGGAGAATGAGATCGACTCCAACTTGGATGCGCTGCACGGCGCTGCGAAGCGTCTCGGCACTCTTGGCCGCGCAATGGGCCAGGAGGTCGAGACGCAGAATAAGCATCTTGCTCGCATTGATGGCAAGACTGACAAGGTACGTAGCATCCTCTGTCCCCTCTGCGTCTGAAACTCATGCTGACACTTTTCTTTCTAGGTGGATGACCAGATTGCCATGAACCGGGCGAGATTGGACCGCATTCGTTAGGAACTATTTTAGCTGTAAATATCGGCAGTTTGTGTTCAACGCAATGTGCCCAGTTGTATTGGAGTGTGATTTCAGGCCTTGTGGGGCGAAATACGCGTGATGAGACTACGGATTCATGGATCGGGATTGAGCGTGGCGGCATGTTCGGGAGTTCTTGCGTTAATTAGCTGTTTGGATATATTAAGCGACTTTTAGAATGCAAAATGGAAGAACATCAACTAGACACTTTCCTTTACTTGCAAACTAAGGGACACCCACCAACTGAACTTATTCATCTCAACACTTCGTATGGAACAGTGAATAGGGTGTCTCAGTTCCAATTCATCCACACCGTCGAAGAACCGTTCTGACATCTGACTAGAATGCGCTATGCAGTTCCTTTGGTACGCGCTCGGCTCCTCTTGCCCTAAGCCAGTGGTGATGGTGGTAACGGTGGTAATTATATTCAGTTTTCCCTTAAGGAAAATCAACTCATCTCACCTTCACTTTCTCTCACCTCTTAATACACATTTCTCTGCTTTCAATCACACTTCAACACTGCCATCCATCACTACAACACTACTCACTGCATTACACACGCACGCTACCGACGAGTCCCGTCTTACAACCACATCCACCAACGCCTCATCCGATCCACCAGTGTATAGCACCTGCAGGTAAAATAAATCAGTACTTCGCACCACTAAGGTGATCCTCCTGCCTCGCTACCAGAATCCACCATGCAGGTCACCTTCTCGCTCGCAGACGCCCTGTGCGCCATAGGAAAGACCCAAGAGAACGAGCTTCCAAGCGCTGCACCCGTTGCCACACCCCAGGCCCTCGATCCTCTTGCCTCACTACCTACTCTCAGCTCTCTCCTCACCGAACCAACCCTCATCGGCTCGACCAAATCACAGCTGCCAGAAAGCACTGTACACTGCGACTATGAGGCCGACCCGATCCTATTCGAACTGCCCGAAGGCACGGAGTGGTACCATGATGACATTGACCAGAGTATACTAGAACTATCGGACTGGGGTGAACCTGCGGTCTCCTATCCTAACGATCTTGAAGCTCTTTGGAAGTACCCTGCAAAGAAGATGACGGAGGAGACACTAACGCCACATTGGGCAAGGAAGATGAGTTATAGGAAGGACAAGGTGAACCCGAGGCGGATGCAGGACTGCAGGATTCAGATGATGGAAGAGAGACTCCATGTACATTTAGTGCGGCGTGCCAAGGGCCTACCACCGCTAGATACCAAGATGCAGACAATGGCAGCAGTACAAGAAGGGAACGTGAAGCGAGATAGAAAGAGGGACTGTGAGTTGAAGAAGAGGAAGAGGCACGATAGTGTGGGAGATGAAGAGAGCGATGCTAACCCCAGACCTATCAAAGCAGTGAAGTGCTCGCACCCGAATGCCGGACAGGACCCGCCCGCTTTCAAGATCCCGGGCTTGACGCTCATATGAACTTGATACGCCCACTCCATCGGAATCGGCAAGCAGATCAAGGAACAGGTCAAGAGGATTGACCCGCCCGGACGAAACCTTGTTGTATCTGCCTGCATTGCTTTTACTGAGTGGTGCTGGCGCTCACGGTCCTCTTTAGGGTTGGTGACATGGACTGCGCAGTGCCCAACTGGTGTCGTGGCGCAACAGTGCTGCTAACACGTACTTCATGGGTTTCCATTCCCCGTGATGGTTTTCCGTTCCACTTGATGGTCTTCCGTTTCACTTGATCTTATATCCGATACCGATGCGATCATGAGCTAACCTCCGTGTTTGGAGCTTGGGCCAATCAGCGCTAAAGTGCGGGGAAAGCTACCTCATGCAAGGCACTGCAGCTCCAAGCTCATAACTCGCAGCTCCAGCTCAGCTGGACGCATCACACTTTACTCTCTAGAATCTGCATTACCTCGACGACATCAATCGACTTCCCCATCCACCTTTTTCGTCTCTTCATCATGGGCGGCGAAGCAACACGCACTATGCCCGCCTCCAAAGACTACGCTCGATTTGCAGCTGGTCCTGTGGGCATGCAGGTCCACAGCATATACCAGAGCCGCCTGCGTCAGTTCACAGATGGCGGACAGTACAGAGAGCAGGGACTTTTGCCGTACGTCCACTCTTAAGCATGCCATCAAAGCTCTCCGTCCCATGTGGAACCCCAATTGGAGCCTCATCGCACACTAACACCGCACAGCAAGCTCACCGACACCCTCGCCAACGGCCCCGAATGGGTCAAGCTCTCCGTCTACTCACCTCCCGACCTTTCCCGTCCCACGTTCAAAGACGCCACCTCGCATGATTTCAAGCCCACAAAGGTCGGCGAGTCGTTCGGGCCCAGCTGGTCCACGCACTGGATCAAAGTCCTGCTCACAGTCCCCAAGCACATGCTCGAAAAGGAGCACCTCGAGTTCGTGTGGGATGCGAACAACGAGGGCATGATATGGACCGAGAAGGGCGATGTCGTGCACGGGCTGACTGGTGGCGGCGAGAGAACACAGTGGGTTCTGCCCAAAGAGTTCAGGGATGGGAAGGAGCATTTGTTCTACGTGGAAATGGCGTGTAACGGCATGTTCGGAAATGCCCCCGGTGACGATTCGATCCAGCCTCCGGACCCAAACCGGTACTTCCAGCTGCACACGGCGGATATTGTGGCTGTGAATCTCGAGGCGAGAGGGTTGTACTTCGACTTCTGGGAAATTGGCGATGCCTCGCGAGAGTTCCCCGAGAATTCGCTAGAAGCACATGAAGCGCAACAGATCGGCAACCGCATCATGGACGCTTTCATTGCTGGCAATGGAAGCAACAAGGCTATCCTGGAGTGCCGGAAGATTGCCAGCGAGTATCTCGGAGACGTCAATTCACACAAAGTATATGACGGCGACAAGGAGGCTCTTGTGATTGGCATTGGGCAGTGCCACATCGATACCTGCTGGCTATGGCCGTTCGCGGAGACCAAGCGAAAGATTGCACGATCCTGGTCGACCCAGTGCGAACTCATTGACCGATACCCCGAGCTCAAATTTGCCTGTTCCCAGGCACAGCAGTACAAGTGGCTCGAGCAACTTTATCCTTCAACCTTCGATCGAGTCAAGAAGAAGGTCAAGGAAGGCTCTTTCCAACCAATTGGTGGTAGCTGGGTGGAGCACGATACCAATCTACCCAGTGGAGAATCACTCGTCAGACAGTTTTTGTACGGACAGCGCTACTTCGAGAGTCGCTTCGGTCAACGATCCAGGACATTCTGGCTGCCCGACACCTTTGGGTACTCCACCCAGCTGCCCCAGATCTGCCGTCTTGCTGGCATGACGAGATTCTTGACCCAGAAGCTGAGCTGGAACAACATCAACAAATTCCCACACACTACTTTCAACTGGGTCGCGCTCGATAATAGCCAAGTCATCTGCCACATGCCACCCTCAGATACATACACAGCCGAAGCAAACTTCGGGGACGTAAAGAGGAGCGTGTCGCAGCACAAGTCTTTGGACCAGGACCATACATCACTACTGATTTTCGGAAAGGGAGACGGCGGAGGTGGACCGACCTGGCAGCATCTCGAAAAACTTCGACGTTGCCGTGGGATCAGCGACAAGACCAGTCTCCTGCCTCGCCTCAAGCTCGGGGACTCGGCAGACGACTTCTTCGACCGTTTGGAGAAAAAGGTTGAGAATGGCACTGAGCTGGTGACTTGGTACGGCGAGCTGTATTTTGAGTTTCACAGAGGAACGTATACGACACAGGCAAACAATAAGCGCAATAACAGGAGATCTGAGATCATGTTAAGGGATATCGAGTATTTGGCGACTCTAGCGACTATCAAAGAGGACTTTGGGAAGAAGAGCTCGTACAAGTTCCCCAAAAAGGATATTGATGGCATGTGGGAGGATGTCCTGCTTTGCCAGTTTCATGATTGTCTGCCCGGCAGCTCTATCGAGATGTGCTACGACGATACGGATGAAATATACGCAAAGGTGTTCGCTACTGGAGAGAAGCTTCTCAGCGACGTTTTAGCCGAACTCGGTTTCGATGATGTACCAAAGGCCGGCAGCAAACTCGCCGCACTGAACACCCTACCTTGGGCTCGATCCGAATTTGTCAAGCTTCCGGCCATTGCTAATTTACCCACTTATGGTCTTGCTCACAGTACTGGCCCAGGCATGATGGAAATCCGACCTCTTGCATCCCCCTACTCCGCAACCATTGCTTCGATCAAAGAGGTCCGACCCAACGTCTATGAACTCAAGAACGCTCAGTACATTGTCGAGGTCGATAACGGTGCTATTACTTCACTCTACGACATATATGCCGAGCGAGAGGTCATTCCTAAGGGCAAGAAGGGCGCCCAGATCGTAATATTTGACGACAAACCACTCTACTGGCAAGGCTGGGACGTCGAAGTTTACCACCTCACCTCGCGCAAAGAAATCACACCGTCTAAAGTCAGCATCACCGAAAATGGCCCTCATCGTGTCTCCCTCACCGTTGAAACCGAGATTTCAGATAAGTCGTGGATCAAGACCACCATCTCTCTACCCGCCGTCATTGGCAACGCGCCATCAGGTATCGAGTTCGATGCGGAGATTGAGTGGCGCGAGACAATGAAGTTCTTGAAGGTCGAGTTTCCGGTTGACATTGTCAATACTGAAGCCTCCTACGAGACACAGTTCGGCATCATCCGTCGCCCAACCCACTACAACACTAGCTGGGATATGGCAAAGTTCGAAGTGTGCTGTCACAAGTGGGCTGATCTATCCGAAGCGACCTACGGTGTCTCCATCATTAATGACAGCAAATACGGTTTTGCGGTTGCTGGTAACGTTATGCGTTTGAGCATATTGCGTTCATCCAAGGCCCCAGATGCGCACGCAGATATGGGACGGCACAGCGTGCGCTACGCAATTTTCCCGCACAAGGGCCCATTGGACACGAGTACAGTGCACAAAGCGTTCGAGTTCAACAACCCACTCAAGCTCGTGGGGCACAAGGTAGACGCCCAGCCATCGCTATCTTCTCTATCATTGGCGAACCCCACATCATCACCATCCCTCCTATCATCCTTCCGGGTTCTAGGCGCCTCAAATTTGATCCTCGACACCATCAAACGCGGCGAAGACGATGAAGACGTCTCGACCGGCGATCTCCCTGCCAAGAAGGGGAGATCGGTTATTTGCAGAGTGTATGACTCCATGGGCGGCAAGTCTAAGGGTGTGCTCACTTGGGGAGGGCTGAAGGTGAAAAATGTGTGGAAGGTTAACATACTGGAGGATGAGATTGAGGAGTTGAGTGCAAGTATGGTGGAGCTGAGTGAGGAGGATGTAGAGGGTGGGGGATCTGGGGTCAAGATTGAACTTAGGGCTTTTGAGGTTGCTAGTTATAGGCTGGGGTTGTAGGTGGGGGAAGGAATCGTATAGTGTAAGTACAAAAGCTAGTGTATTGTGCTTGGTTTGTAACTTGTGGTATGCAATCAAATTGATGTTTCCTGTCTCCTGCTGCATGTATGAGGCTTTGAGTTACTTCCAACGCAGCTGCTACCTTTGTCTGGTGTCTGTTTCGTGGATCAAACTTAAAATGCCTTCACTTCCCTAAACGAGTAGTGATCTGATATTGAATACCACGGCAAGAATGGTCGGGACAAGACACATCCTACACGCCATAGATCGAGTCGCAGAAACGACACAGTCACCGTGATTCAAGGCAATGTACAAGGATCCATGCTCGACCACAACCAAGCACACCAGAGAACGCCCCAAAACAGGCATCTCAGCATAAACCAGACACGGAGCAAAGAGGCAAAGCGCGCCCTCAAACCTTCTAGCCCCGGCCGCGTTCCAGTGTCGAAGTACTCACACAGCAGTAACCCAACACCATCTCTTCCTTCCGTGTCCGCGAACCTGTAGCCACTTCTCCGCAACCCTACACATACCGTCTACCTCACGACAACGAGCGAACCACGCCAGCCAGGTCTCCCTCCCCATTCATCAGCCACCCAAAGTTTCCCCACCAAGGGATCAGCTAACGTTCCACGCCCGGCATCTACTCTCCAGCTCCGAGCACCGCTGCTGCTCCGCGGAGCCAATCTCGCCTAGATCCCCAGCTTCCGATCCTGGGGCGGGCGCAAATCTGGGCTTTGGCGGGCGCGTGGTGGGCGCCGCCGCTAATGTCTCTGACTCGGTTCGTGGCTTCTTAGGGGTTGTGGATACCGCGTTTGGAGTCCTGCTGACAGTGGGCATTTTGTGGTTTGTCGTTTTCGGGGTCTCGGGGTGGATGCTGTTTCTGGATTTGTGTGCGTTGTTGGTGCTGATAGGGGGTGAGTGGTGGGTTGGCGTGGTGGGAGCTTTGCTTTGGAGAATTGGTCGTTCGTGCGAGGCTATTGTTGAAATATCCTTTGTTCTACAGACATGGATACTATCGCGAGTAATATTGATGTCGTTGACGGTTCTTAAATATCCGGATCTTCATTGGGGTTAGCTGCGGTGGAGAAGCTGTTGAAGGATTGAGCAGACGCACTTATACTTCTAGCAGATTGTGCTCAATGCAGTAGGTGGTATATGCACATGCTGTGTAAACACGGTGGCCATATGTATCCATCGCAACGGGCATATATAGCCTGGACAACACCCTGTTAAGTGAGCAGGGTATAGTTATTTGGGAAAGTCATAGAGAACATGGCTGCAAGATATGAATAGTCAAGTCTACTGCACAAGTTCAAAAATCACTGTATGCAACGTAGATATAACGAACTTGCAACCTGGTAAGGCTGAACGACCAATCAAGGCCTCACGGAAGAATTCTCAAAGATGCATCTTCGATGCAAGAATGATGGAGTGGATCTAAGCTTTTAGCATATTCTCCCGGCTAATTGGTAAAATGATTGCGCGCACTGGCCTATTTCCAGATCTCTCAAACCATGCATATATTCACAACGGCTTTGTAGCCAGATCCTTGCATGTCATCCTTCCTTCCACGTGTTTGAGTGAGAACGCGATGTCACGTGATTCGATCAACAACTTGCAAGCGCCAACTATGAGATCGAACAATGCTTCTATTACGGCCGTTCCAATGACAGACTAACCTCACTCGACGTATGACTCGTGATCTTCCCCTTTGTGCCTAGATTATCCATCTGCACCAGCTCCTCCTCATCATTATCCCCATGCTGCACCTCGAACGTTTTGGTATAATTAATCACGCTCGCATTGCCTGTCCCTTCCTTTTTGCCTTTCCCAACACGGCTTGAGAAGCCGCTCTTTCCCAGATCCTCACTCCTGTTGTTCCCGTATTTCGCATGGTACGAAGTATTCATCGAAGTACCGAGGATCTTGGGGAAGAGGCGCACGAGGAGAACGCGCATGGCTGGCATGCACGCGCACATGATTCCAACGTTGAGCTCAATTGTGGACCAGTTGCTAACGTCCCATTGATCCCATGTCGGGTTGTGTGAGGTCGCAAAAGTGACGAGGGATTGGAGGCGGAGGATTGAGACGACCGTTACGCTAGAAACCAATAGGTTAGAACCCAGTTGCGCGCATGGACGGAAGGAAAATACATACAACGTCCCCACGCAGAACATCATTGCGACACTAACTTTCTTCTTCCACGCAAGTTTGAGGTGAACGAGCTGGGAAAGGGGAATGGCCAGCATCCAAATATCAAGGGCTTGTTGAGATTAGTTTTATCGTCTTTAGTTGGGTCATGATATGCATTACCTATACTAATTGCAGCGTTGGCCCAACCTAGACCATTGATACTAATGCATTTGCCTTGGTGTTCTCCGTCCCAAGATGTCCAGTAGTAGCTGATCGGTCGGCACTGGAAGATCGCGACGATGACGAACGTCATTCCAAAGGCGCAGTTGAATGCGATGGTGGCCCATATCACTCTCTTCACTTCTCTTGCTGGGAAGATTCGTTGGTAGAAGAACAAGAGAGACAGCTTCAACAACGCAAGGTCGAGGAAGTACAAAATCTCCATGACGTAGAAAAACCGCACGAAGTTGGTGATTGTGTCGAATGGGAGAGTCCATGTATCCACGCCGAGCCCGCTCCTGAACGCACCTCGGTCAATGATGATGGTGTTGGGAATACCAAACAGGAGGGTGATGACGATGAAGTAGTCGTCCCAGCCGAGTTCAGCTCGCGAGACAGCCACCTTGTATCCTATTCGTACGAGTACAAATAACGCAGAGACGACGCCAAGAACGATGCCGACAGTTCGACCAAGTACGACTCTACTTCTGATAGGAGCTCCGCAGGTCGTCATTGTGGTGTTCTTTGTGGCTGGTGAGCAAGTCAGCAAGAAGAATTGAACATTGCCTCGAATAGTCGTCACTAACCTAGAGCTTGCTTGATGGTACACGTCTTCAAGACGCATTCCTCCACACTGCTCTGGAGCCGAGCATTGGTACAGATACAAGTTTGGTTCGTGAGAGTACATGGCGATTCACCGACTGCAGTCACAAGGCATGATAACTGGGGACTGTCAGCATTGTCAAATGACACTGCTATGGACACACATACCGCGCATGAGGGGAGTGATGCGATTGATCCTGCGATTGATCCTTGAGCAAAGCTGAATGGGATGATGGCCAGAAGCAGCAGCAAAAGGCTGGTGAGTGGCTTCATCGTGTCATTGAGGATCCAGACCCCAGAACACGAAGAGGGAGAGGAGAGGATTATGAAGTTAAGAACGAAGACAAAGAAGGAAATTGAAGTTCTCACGTTAGCAGGGAGTTGTTCATAGGCTGAATGGCCTGTTCCCCACTGCTCTTGCTAACAGAATTATGGAGCCTCGTAACGAATGCAGGTCATCGCAGTGCTTTAACCTAATAATGGACGCACGAGCATGTGAAACTTAGCGTTGATGTGTAGCCCAGCATATGGGACTGATCCGCTCAGGGTCGAAAGATGGGTCGGAGACTCGTCCGCCCCTTTGGTTCGCCAACGCGATGGATGTGCGGACTACGGGCCGATAGGCGCCACGAGATACTCAAGGATATCTAGCATTGTGCTCTGGGTTTTTCTCTGGCGTTGCAATATATTCGCGGGTCATGGTTGCAGCACGGACGGCAATGGTACAGTATCAGCAACATCGGAAAGGAGACTGGGAGACCTCGGGCTTGCTGCAGCGTCGTCTCGGAATGTGGGGCCACCACGCACATGAGCCGCGGGCGTTAGGGCCGGCAACGCTCCCATATTCGAACAGAACTCCCAGAGACACACGCGACTGCGCCGTGGGCGTTCGCTTCGTGCAAAGGACTAAGTTGCCCATTGCGGATGGAGCGCCGCAGAGAGGTTGACACTCGGGCAGGAACGGACACAACGCCTCACAGGCGCCCGTCGTGAGAGCGAGCGGCGGCCCTTATGCCTGAGTCGAAACCACGCGTCGGCATGTACTACGCAGTAGTGATCTGACAGATCAAAGGCCTTGTCCCCCACATAGTCAACTGTTTAAGGTGAGATGAGTCGTGTTCGAGCATGATTTATACTTTGCAGGGCCCGCATGCTAAGCGAGCGCCTCGTAAGGATGCGTCGGGATTCCTCTTGCTTTTGCACTCGTTCGCCCAACAATTTTATTCAACATCGCGTGTGATAGGCGCGAAACGCCTCCGTCGACTGAGATGAGACGGAACATATATATGTGGAAGACGCCTTCTCTTCTAGAACTTCTTGCGACCAATGAAAATCCTCCATTTTCATTCGACGCGTAACAGAAACCGCCAAGCGAGAATACCCTTCCCAACTGCCTAGTATGGGACCTGAGTCGCAGGAACTCGAGCAACTCAAATCTCTCGTCTGTGGAGCTCGCCTACGGCAGTAAGAGAGACAGGGATCCGCCTCTTATTCTCAATCTTACTGGATTCATGAAACTGATTCAGTATACCCGGTTTGACTTTCGGAAAGGACCATGCAGCGAAACTACTTCGGCAGTAAGGCCACGCGCGCGAACAACGCAGGGCTCGTTTTCGACCAAACATGGAAATGATATAACTTCGACTGCCGGGCCAATAACTGCTACCGGAGCGCTATCACATAAGCTTTGCATCTACTGCACCACTCCGAGCCAAAACACATTTCGGAAGCTGTGTTTCCGAATTAGTTGCACGGGAGCTTTTCGAAAACTTAACTCAGGTGGCTGTTGAGCTTCTTTCCCGTCCTTGTAGCTCCGCGTCAGTGCCAGAGGTATAACCATTCCACACGTACGTCACTGGTCCCGGACCATACACACTTGTCACGTTGAAGAAGCAAGTAGGAGCGCCACCCGATGTCACAGCCAGCGTAGGGCTGGCTCCTCACCGACCGCATATCTGAACTAAGGATGTTCTGCGGCTGGAGGTGAACTCAAATCGATCTCAGACTAAATCTCAGTCAGTACTCAAACCACCGTCCTACTAAGCCTTGCACAACCGTTCATTGATTGATGGTCGACTTCTGGGTCTCTCCAACGTATACTCGTTTGGGAGCATGAATGCGGAAGATCGAAGGCCAATTTGCCCTATCACTGACTTTTCTTTATGCCCATTGGCCCTCGGCAAAGCTTGCATTGCGCTGTGTCCACATGCTGTCACGAACAACTGTAGGACGACATATGCAGAACCTTTACCTTGCAGTATGCGGTAAATACTGACGTTCCCACACCACATTAGCTCTGCCTTAGCACTTCGTAATGTTAGAATTGCACCATGATAAAGCATCTCATCGTGTTAAAATTAACCTCTGACATTTTACTTAGAGCTAGAAAGAACTTTGGCGAAAGAGGAGTATTGTCATGTGCAACTCTCTAGGGGTACTACAAGCCTCAATACAGTAGATAAAATGTACGCCACGATATTTCTTTTTTCAACCCGTTCAAATTTCCCTCTCACAACACCACGTGTCGCAAAACTTTCCAGCAACTGCTCAAGCCCCGCATCGCATGCAGGAGGTACACATCAGTATGGGGAACCTCCCTTCTCGCCGACACATCACCGCGTAAACCCACTGATCAACTGATCTTCGCGATGGATTTTCATATCATCGCCGAGGTAGTGAGGCCGAGGCAGATTGTGATATGCCGATCATCCCGATCTGCCTAGGCATCGATGTGCAGGTACCTGATCCGGCAGATCTGATCACGAGACTTGGACAATGCGTTGCGTATTCATGCAAGCCTCTCTTTCTGGAGGCTTGGGACGACACGGGTGTTCGCAATTGAGATCTGAGAAGAATGTCGGCGGTCGATGGATTGCTCGTCGATTAAATTCTCACGATGGGGCCTCTTGAAGCTTGGCGCGTTGTTAACGCGGACTTAAGGCTTTGGTCACTTTGTACGCAGATCTTGGAATCGGTCCAAATCTGGATTACCTTATTTGTAGATACTTCCGAGAGTCCGAGATCAGATAATCATGTAATTTGACCAATCAATAGATGGGACTACTCGGGCTCGGATTAACTATGCCTGACGATGTCCCAAAAGAGACATCAATCTCTGTATGGTCAGAACGGTACTAAGTCTATTATCGCCGTGTTCATGTCGGTGTCGGATTCACTATTCCTGATAACGTCCCAAAAGAGGTATCAATCTCTGTATGGTCCGGACGGTATTAATTCTATAATCGCCATGTCCATGACGGAGACGGCTTTTCGGACAAAGATGCGACACTCTTTGAGAAGTTATAAAGGCGAAGACCGAGCAGCTTGAATTTGCTATAATCAACATCTCAACTTCATTGTCTATCGTCCAGTACCAACGGCTCAAATCATCACTAAGTTCTTCAACTTTGGAACTCCAAACACACCTACGATAGCACCTCTGAACTTCCATCAATACCGCAAACATGTCCGGCGGTATGCTAGGCTTCCTCAAGTCTCAGTTCTTCGCATCCCTTCCCAAACCAAGTACCGACTGCACCGGGAAAACCATCATCGTAACCGGCTCAAACACTGGGCTTGGAAAAGAAGCGGCACGTCACTTTGTTCAACTCGGTGCCTCTACTGTCATCCTAGCAGTCCGGTCGACCGAGAAGGGAGAAGCTGCCAAGAAGGACATTGAAAGGACCACTGGAAAGAGGGACGTGGTTCAAGTATGGAATCTCGACATGGCTAGCTACAAGAGCGTGCAAAACTTCGCGGCCCGCGTCGACAAGGAACTTTTACGTCTCGATATTGCTATTCTAAATGCCGGCATCGCAACTGCAAAATATGTTCTCGCAGAGCAGGACGAATCGACCATCACCGTGAACGTCGTCTCCACGTTTTTACTCGCTCTCCTACTACTCCCTAGGTTGGAGGCTACAGCTACCAGGTTCAACACCAGACCCAACCTCACCATCACCTCCTCCGAAGTACACTTTTGGTCTCCCTTCCGCGAGAAATCGGCGCCTGAGGGTAAACTTTTCGAGAAAATGAGTGAGGATAAACCAGAGACGATGCAGAACAGATATGAGTTGAGCAAGTTGCTGGATGTCTTTGGGGTCAGAGCGATGGCGGATATCAAGTCCGCTAGCCAGATTCCGGTAACCATCAACACAGTCAATCCTGGGTTGTGCCATTCGTAAGTTCCCTAACCCTCTTCCTTGTCTCCGCATCCCATCGCCTTCTTTGCTTTTGTGGCTAGGAGTTCAAAATTCTGACCACCACCTAGCGAACTCGGCCGCGAAGGCGGCATCGGCTTCTACATCATGAAGCTCATCCTCGCCCGGTCCACGGAAAAGGGCAGCAGGACTCTCGTGCATGCCGCGACTGCAGGCGCTGAGACTCACGGGCAGTATCTGAGTGATTGCTCGATTGTCCTGCCGTCGCCGCTGGTGCTCAGTGCGGAGGGACACGTGTTGCAGAAGAGGATATGGGATGAGTTGAGTGCGAAGTTGGAGGCCATCAGGCCTGGGGTGACGAAGAATTTGTGAATGGCTCAGTAGGGCGGTGGGTGGTAGTGTGGGATGGGGTAGTGAGGGACTACAATGTTCAGGCTTGGGGACTTTCTTTTGTCCGGGAAAGAGAAGGAACATAACTTAGTGCGATTCGATACCAACAATTTGTATAATTAAATGCGATTTGCTTTCTATACGTATAAAGAACGGGTCGTTTGTGAGAAATTCTTTAGTGTTTCCGCTATGTCAATGGCATGGTCTCTAGCACCTACGGTAACCCGTTGCAATGGCTGATCGATTCTGTCAATTGCTGGCCAGATTGCCTTCGTTTGCTGTTGGCGCTGAACGTCTGAATAGACAGAGGAGGCAGTGCAGCTGGTGGAATGTGAGGTCGGTCGGTCGCTCCTTCCCTTCGTTGACCCCGATGTCGCCCCTTGACCGCCCACTCTCCTCGCTCTCATCTATATAACCCACTCAGTCTTCAAATTTCGACCTTCCCTCCTCCATCACCTATCCTCCACTGCATTTACAGACCACTCACAACCACCACCAAGGTCATCACCAAACCTATCCAACAGCCCTCTCACCACCATGCGTTTCTTTGACGTCGTCACAGCTACAACCATGCTCCTCGGTGGCGCCAAGTGTGCTGCTGTAGCCGACTCGCAGGTAATGTCTGCGATTGACTTGGTACGTATCTGATCATATATCCCTCGCGCCTTCCTTCACCATCTCTCGTTTCTTCCTCAAGCCTCACCACAAAGGGCAAGTCGTGTTCCAAGCAAGCTCAGCCAGAGGGGAAATGAAGCAACTCGCCCGTACGAGATACTGACGCGTTCGCCATGTCACCTTTCGCCTCATTCTTTGCCCTCTATGCTCTAGTGGCTAACCTGCGTCAGACCGACGTCCAAGTTCACGCTGCCCACCGGACCCGGACCGCCTGGCATACCACCATCTACACACCCACTTCTACCGCGGCCCCCCTCTCCACCACAGAGTCTGCTCCACCTTCCTTCCCTGGCACATCTCTCCCTCCGCCAGACACACCCTGCAAGAAGATCTGTTCCTGCACTGAGGGTGAGCAGCCTGCCGAAGGCCGCATGTACTGCGGATTCTGCTGGGGCGTGAACTCGGAGGGTGGTATGCTGAATGGTACTGATGTCGTCAAGTGCTCTCCAGGAGACTGCTGCAATTATGAATATCTGGATGGACGATGCGATGTCAACGACCAGACGGATGCCAAGAAGGTGCGGGAGCAGTACTGTCCGGGAGGTATGTTGCTGAAGAGCAAGCGAGAGGCTGAGATTGGGATCATGGGGAAGAAAGAGGGAACGGTGAAGAGACAGCATATCATCAACGACTCTGAGGATGATATCGCCGTCGATGCGAATATTTATATGACCCTAGGCACCGGCCATAAGCCTCAGGCATGCAACCCGAACTGCTCCTGCCCGAAAGGTGCCTTCCTGCCCGAAGGCCAGATTTACTGTGGATGGTGCGCCCTAGTGGGATCCACCAGCGGCACGCCCTTGCTCGTCGAGGATAGGATCGTTTGCAAAAACGAAGGGTGCTGCAACTACGGGAACGAGGATGCGACGTGCCGTGGAAATGGCGACTTCTGGCCTAACCCGAAGTACTGCCAGCCGCCTCAGGGTGCATGACGACGGATGCGAGACTAGTTTGAGCAGAAGAAGTAGGATGGGCGCTGGGAAGATGAGTGATTAGAAGAATGGGGTTGATGTGAGAATCCCTGTGGTGAGTTTCTTCATATTAGGGGACCGTAATAGTTCACCATACCACGGTGATATACGAGGCAGACAATCCTAAAATAGATGTGTATTCAACTCTTGTTCCACCGCACTTTCATCATGGCGACGCCGATTCATCCCGGTACTCGACTTTTACCATCCTCGGCCTTTTGCTTCTTCTTGTCACCACCTCTTCCTCGACCTTGATTACTTGGGTATCATCTGCTGTCCGTTTGGCACTCTTCTTCGTCGTCTTCTTGACTATTGTTTTCTTTGTCTCTACTTCCTCTTCAAGTCCGTCTTCTGTCTTAATTCCTATCCGCTCCATCTCTTCCTTCTTCATCACCGTTGTTTCTTCTTCTTCTGTTTTGATAATGGTCTCTTCGCTCTTGACCTCGACCTTGGCAGCCAGTTGACCAGCAAAAGACTTCAAGTCTGCAGTGAAGAGAACCGAATGGGCCCACCCAGCTTCCTTGCCCCATAGACCTCGGAAGTGGTTCGCGACAGCTGTGTAGGTTGCTGCTGTTAGGCTCTTGTGTTTGCCTTTGCCAAATTTGTAGTCGCGTTGGGCGATTTGCCATACTGTTCCCATTCGTCAGCAGTGTTTCAAGACGTGAACGAGACCTACACAGGTATTTCAAGAAGTCACAGGGTGAACCCAGAGATTTGAATGACAGTTTGAAATTGAGTTTGACATAAAAACGAGAGGTGAAACATACCATGCGTATCAACCGGAACTGCCTCTCCCCACCCCAGCCCAAACAAACAGACACAATCCGCTACCTTGGGCCCTACTCCACTTAGGATCTGCAGTTCCTGGAGTGCACGTCCGTAGCCTTCTCTCCCGCCATCTAGGAGTTCCCCAGCTGCTCCTTCTTTCGCTTCAACAACCCCGAACCCTGGCGATTCAGGGTTGCAGAGCCCCTCCAACCACGCGATCCCTTTCTCGTTTACCATGGAGGCAGTCTTGGCGATATACTTCGCCCTGTATCCAAAACCTAGCTCTTTCAGCTTCTCTTCTACGCCGTCTTGCGCCAGCGCTTCTGGCGTGGGAAAATCGTGGTACGGGATGTTACCGATTTGATTGATGTAGACGCCGTAGTGCAGACAGAGGTTTTGTACCATCCCTGAAATTCTACTAATGTGGTTGTTGGAGCTGCATATGAATCCTATGAGTGCTTCCCAAGCATCCTGTCGTAGAATCCTTATACCAGTGAAGGAAGGCGCGAGACGTGCGAATACGGGGTCTGAAGCGGACCATTGCTTATACAGATCTGAGAGATGGGGTTCGAGGTTGAGGTAGTGGTTTATGAGTTGTACGGTGTCGTCTGCGTCTGGAACTGTGGGATGCGAGGGCGAGGGTGCGATTGATGGTGGCGGCGTGGGAAGAGTGGTCGGGAGGTTATTTTTGGAGGGGTAAGTAGCGCGGTAGTAGAGATAGGGTGGATCCTGTTCGAATGAGAGGATGCGGCCGTGGAGTGCGCAGGACCAGATGTTGTCTTCGGATTTGCGCCAACTGTGATGATGTCAGTCAGGGGATGATGGACATACTTGTGAATATGAGACGGGACGAGGAAATCTGTATTTTCGCGAACTGTATCAATCATGAAAAGAGGATTCTGGCAGAGAGAGCGGCGACTCGATGTTCTGGTCAAGTTCTGAACTTGGGTGTATTCCCTACTTGATACCAGTTCCTTCAGTGAATGTAAACGTACCGAAATGATTGTCCGCAACGTAACGTGGTATTGATACAAAGCTCAGTTAAGCTTACAGGCAGCTTGTGCCATTCAACAGCGCGCATTACCATGATCCAAAGAGTTTACAGTACAGTTGTTCACATTCAAGTTGAGCTGTTCTGTTTCTGGCCTCGGCACCAAAACATTGGCCAAGGCGCTAACAGCGGATAATCATCGGGCGCTTCAACTTTCTCTCCTGCGCAGACGAGTTCGAGTCGCGACTGACAACACGAACCTCTGTCTTCACCGCCCACGACCAATAATACATCGCGTCCTGCAACTCGAACAGCTGCACAGTGGCCTCTTTATCGCGTTGCTACCCACACAGAGATTAATCGACAGCCTATCCGTGCGAAACCCAGCGTCGCAGTAATAAACACCTTTGCGCGGCTGCGCAACGACCACTGTAGCTCTTCACCATGAACGGGGACAGCTATCCTAGAGGTGGGTAGTATCTCAGCACAGTGGCTGACTATGTCGCAGTTCCTACTACAGTACTAACATTAGCAGACGGTGGACGGTCCGGCGGCTCGAGAAATTACGTGAGTAAGCCTTGACGGTATGCACAATCTTCTCTTCTAACATTATTCCAGTCCTCGAGAGACGAACACCGTTCCGGTGGCGACCGTGGAAGTGACAGGCGCACCCGTCGCCGCTCTAGATCGCCCCGCCACAGCTCGCGTCGCGACTACGAAGTCGACACCTATTCATCAAGCCGAGACTATCGCGAGCGCGAGCGCGAAGACACCTACGCTAGGCGCGAATCTCGCCGTGACGACCGAGGATGGGGCGACTCGTACTCTAGGCGCGACCAGCCATCGCGCCGCGAAGACGAACGTGGCGACAGAGGCGACCGCGGCGATAGAGGCCATGGAGGACGACGTGGAGGCGGCGACCGAGGCGACCGTGGTGGTGGTGGTGATCGGGAGGGTTTTGATGATCGTGGTGGCAGGGGCAGAAGGGAAGGCGGAATGGGCGGTGGTGGAGGAGGACGCGACAGACGGCAGAAGTCTCCTTCCCCGGCGTTCCAGAAGAAGCGCGAGCCCACACCGGATCTCAAGGACTTTGTGTCTGTTCTGGTCAAGACACGTCGTCTGAAGCAGTGGGATATAAAGCCTGCCGGCTACGAGGCGATTACCGCCGAGCAAGCCAAGCTCTCTGGGATGTTCCCTCTCCCAGGCGCTCCCCGTGCTGCACCCATGGACCCAGCGCGTCTCGCGTCCTTCATGAACCCGGCCTCTGGAACGGCGACAGCCTCGACTTTGAAAACCTCGAATGCGAAGCAGGCAAAGCGTCTTTTTGTTTACAACATTCCGGAGCATGCTACCCAAGAGCAGTTCGTCGAGTTCTTTAACCTGCAGCTCAATGGACTAAACGTCGTGTCTGGCCCTGATCCTTGCGCCTCGGCCATGATCACAGCCACGAAGGAATATGCTCTGCTTGAGTTTAAGTCTGCTGAAGACGCCACCATGGCACTCGCTCTGGATGGAATCTCTATGGGTGGAGAGGGCGACGGTGGCCCTGACAGACCCGGACTTTCTATTCGCCGGCCGACCAATTATATTACACCATCACTTGAGGAGGGCCGACCTGAACCTGTGGGAGACGAGGTATTCTCTGAGGTTCCTGACGGTCCATATAAGCTTATCATCATGAACATCCCCGTATACGTCGAGGAAGACCAGATCCAAGAGCTTGTTCAGACTTTTGGAAAACTGAGGTCTTTTACCTTGGTAAAGGAGAACGGTTCTGACACACATCGCGTAAGTACGATGGTACATTCGTTTTACTTTTTCTAACGTTATTCTAGCAAATCGCATTCTGTGAGTATAGAGACTCTGAAATTACCGATGCCGTTATCGAGGGCCTGAACACTATTCCGCTCGGCGATACAAACCTTAAAGTTGCGCGCGCCACTGTTGGTGTGAAGCAAGCCGTAGGTATTGATGGCGGTGTTGGTGCTATGACACTGCTTGCTGGCTCAACTGCTACTGAGCAGCAGGATAGGTCACGAGTTGTGTGTCTGTTAAACATGGTTACACATGACGAACTCCTAGACAACGAGGAATACGAAGGTATATTGCTACTGCACTGAATCGATCCATAACAATGCTGACTCACCTTCACAGATATTAAAGAATCCGTCCTAGAGGAATGTCGGAAATACGGCCCCATCCTCGAGATAAAGGTGCCGCGACCCGCCGGTGTCCGCACTAACGCAGGTGTCGGCAAGATTTATATCAAGTACAGCGAAAATGAGTCTGCACAGAAGGCCATCAAGGCATTGGCTGGGCGGAGATTCGACGAGCGTACGGTCGTTGTCACTGAGTTCCCCGAAGAGGCGTTTGATGTCGATGCTTGGTGATCGCAACATTAAGGAGAAGAAGAGTGACTATTGACAAGGCAGGCTTTTGCTCTTCGACTTTTACGCTTGCCAGGGCCGTCAACCCTCGCTTGCAGTGCAAATCCCGCTTGCAGTGACAAGGTTGGAATGCGATGCAGACGTTGCGTTTACCTGGTATTCGGAGGAACTGGTACCGAGCTGGTGGGTGGGAGGACCCGAAAAAAAGACGACTGGAGGTGGGTTCCTTGGTCTTGAGATTTTTACTGTACACTAATTTGTCCATTGATGAAGGTACGGAGCGAACGGGTTTGTCAGGCAAAAACTGGATCTTTGAATAGCTGAATTATTACCAGACCGATTTTTTACGCTACTTTCCAATTCTCCTTTCGTTTCTCCTTTCGATCCTCGATCTTTGAACATGTTGACGCACGGTAACGAGGCACATTCTGAGTGCCTTTCTGGGGCTGAGGCACAGCACCTGCGTCCCGACGTCGGAGTCCACCTATCGTGAATGCCAAGTGCTGATGTTGGCAAACAGTCCTCCCCAATCAAGGCTACGCCGAGCTCCGACCCATGATATCCTGTCGCTTATTTGTACCTTCCTGACTTCGTTTAGCTCCTCTAGCTTCATGCGTCTTCAACCACCACTCTTTGCATGCTGATCTCCGTTATCAACAGCTTGTTGACCTATCCCCGCATTGGCTGTCCCGATAACCGGGTTAATTGGGATGGTTCCTGAATCTTGTGTTGATAGGGAAGGAGGGCACGCGAGCTGTGAGCTGCGAGCAGGGGAGCTCCAAGCTCGAGGATGTGAGATTTTGTGAAAATGATTAAGTAGACGCGTTCCCTGCTTCAGTTGTCTTCTTTACGCATCAATTGTTCTTCATTGTTTCGATTGGCCTCTGTCTCTTGTCCTTGCCATTTCGTCTTCACACGGTCAATTGGCATATACTTTACCATGAAGATCACAGCAGCAACAGCGCTCACAGCTGCCCTCGGCCTTGCGCAGGTCTCCAATGGCGTCAAGATCCTCATGAATAACGACGACGGTTTTGGTGGAGGCAACATTCGCGAGTTGTACCGGTTGCTGAAGGAAGCTGGTCACGATGGTAAGCTACCACCTCTTCATCACTGCTGCCGACGCAAACAGGCATGCTAACAGAAACCACTAGTTCTCATCGTAGCCCCAGCAGTCCAACAGTCCGGCCAAGGAGGACGTACAGACTTCACCACCTACGAGAACCTCACCACCGCCGCCCAATATGACATCATCCCCGCCGGCGCCCCCTCCATCGGCACAGACCCCAACGACTCCAACATCTGGTACTACAACGGTACGCCAGCTGCCTGCACTTTCGTCGCCTTGGACTACGTCCTGCCCAACTATTACCCTGGGTGGTGGCCTGAAGTCCAGCTCTCAGGCCCCAATTACGGCACCAATCTTGGTGCTTTCGTGTACTCGTTGTCTGGAACAGTTGGAGCTACGTACGCCGCTATCTCCCGCTCGATCCCTGGTATCGCCCTTTCCGCGTCAAATAAAGCACTGGACTACCGGACCGTAACCAACACCTCCAACCCCGCGACCTGGGCCGCAACCGTAAGCTTCAAAGTCGTAGAAGAGTTCCTCAAGAACACCGCCGAGGATCAACCCATCCTGCCGCTCGGATATGGCGTAAATGTCAACATCCCTCTGCTTACTTCAGATGAGCTGCCCCCAGTTGTTAAGAGCAGGTTGACCGGCGAGGCGGAAACTGACTTCGCAGCTTTCAACAAGACTTCTGGCCTTTTCACCTGGGAAAATGTACGACCGAGGGCTGCTGGTGTAAATGCGTGTTATAACGGAGATTGCTCGTTGCCGGGGGAGACGTATGTGGTTGGCGAGGGAGGGGTTAGCGTGAGCGTATTCACTATCGATTACGATGCGCCTAGTATTCCGTATACGGCGAGTGTGTTCGGAAAGGTGGAGGCGCTGTTCAATCCTAGCCCGGTGGAGGGCAATGGGACGTTCAAGGCGAAGAGGGCACAGCCTGTGAGGAGGAGGGTGTGGAATGGTAGGGATTTGAAGGATTAGAGACGGTGCATGTGTGTAACACAGGATTGGTTAGATAATGTAATGAGTCTAGGACGTTACTAGCAGTGTGTGCGCTTGTGTATTATCCATGTCTATGCTGGCCCATGCTTCACCGATCATGTTATCGTTGCTGACTAGTCTCTACTATCCTAGCTCTAAGAAATTACCCAACCTTTTCGTTTGCTCTCACCCCTTCGGTGCACCTGTCTGGGATACATGTTCAGAAAGTCTTTCTGCCGTTTTCGGGGAGGCGGGGGCAAACTCACCGATTAATCAATTCTCCTTTGCAGTAGTTGTAGTCGCCAAAACGTATAGTATTGGGACTCAAACAAGTGGCGAGCTTCCGTAGTTTTTAGCTCAAGTTAGCTCATCTTCGTAGCTTAATAACACTGCTATGGTTGGAGGCAACTAGCTGTACACAGTGTTTCTAGTTATACGCACTGTGCAGTTTCTAAGATTCTTCCCCTCTCTATCTACTTAGCACGTCTACCTCGCAGCGGTTTACAGGAAATCTATGCCTGTTCCGAAGCGATTGTACTCAAAGTGAACTATTATCTTTTATAGTAAACTAGCTGGTTATATATACTTATAATAAAAATATTGCAATACCAACAAAATTCGGGACTAGTGGGGCACAAGGTAGCCTGTGGAAAAGGGCAAAGCCTCAACTCTGTTACATATCAGACAGAAATTATATGTTACTCGTGCCTGTTATTGTTGGCATTATGTTTCTATGAACTTGCTAATCTATACCTTCATCAGGTAATCGTAAGCTGATGCCATCAAAACATGTGTATATGAGTTAGGGTTGGTAGTTGTTCGTGCCCGAGGCGTTCTACATCTTGGTCACATTGCATAGTTTCTACGTTCAACAACACCTAACTGCTGGGCTGAGTGTCGAACCTAATATTTGGTCGTTTACTTGGATGTTTCAGTGTAACGCGCCATCAGCATCATATTCGTTGTGATACGCTTACTGGTTGTGTTCCATAATATAAGAAGAAGGGAGTTACCTGTTCTAATTAATGAATCGAAGCTACACGGAACCGCCGGGAGCTCTCGTTAGTCCAAGTAGGTGTATTCCAGTGTTTCTCTAGATCGTGTTCCAATGTGACGATGAGCATATGGATGTATGTGAAATAGAGGGGGCCTCCCTTACGCCCGAGTCGTACTATATCTTTGGGCAAATGTATCATCGAGTTGATTCTGATCCTTCTGGTGATCTGCGTATGGTTTAGCGCGCTTTCACTAGAATGAACTGCAGGTTTTTGCCTGGTTGGATACTTAAGACGGTTGTCTGACACCTTGCATGATATGAGGTTAAAAGCTAGATTTTATACGCAAACTTTCCAAGGTTGAAGGCAATTGAGAAGAGACGCTCAAATTCAAAATATTTGAGGGGATGCTCTACCGCCTTCCTAACATTCTACGATTTGAACTGCGACTTACTGGGTCTGGTCGTGTGTTTATAGAACATGCACTTCTGCTAAAATCAAACTCTGTGAGCTCATGCGATGCGAAGCCATATTATTTAGGGATTTTCATATGCATAGTATCCTGGAAAAAGGCGACTAAGGCGACTAAGGCGACTCGTAGGATGGCTTGCCGATCTTGGGTTGTCACTTGCAAATCTCATCCACCGGAAAGTGGAACTAGGCATGTCATACTTCGGGAATGATTCGGTCTTCTCCACATACTTGAGCGTGGGATTCAAGAGATTGAAAGAGTGTGTGGGCCATGCACATACACAACTCGCCTTTTGGTGGCCACTCAGCGCGCAGGGCTCTAGATCATCTCACAGAAAACGCGTCATATCAACGAGTGCACAATTTCTCAAGTACAATGGTTTATTGACCAGTATATATCCTTCTCAGAATTGCGCGACTCCAGGATGCTGGCTTCTGATGTGACGATTCATATCATACTTCTCCGGCATCTCCTTTCCACACCAGCGCACTGGACAAACAAAATTGCGGAACGCTTCTTGTTCGTCGCTGTTGTCTTGTTCGCCCCGTTCACGGGCGATGCGTCGGTGCTTCTTTGATCGCTTGTGTCGTTTGATGTCTTTGTTGAGATCTTTGCTAGAGCGCACAAATACGTCACAAAGCGTGCAGTGATACGGTTCGGTATGAGTTTTATTATGAGCTCTGTTCTTTTGTCAATTTTGCTTCTGCAATTGGAACCGCGAGACTTACGTTAGGTCGCAGCGTCTTGAAAAGGTCTGATCGCATACTTCACAAATGAGTCGAGGGTTGGTTGGTCTGCGAGAAAGAGATGGTTGAGATTCATGTGTACTTGATGGGTTTTGGTTTGGTGGTGGGGGCGGCTGAAAAGAGGGTAGTTCCTGTGAATCCAAAGACACGCAGGCTGGTAAAGGTAGAATGTCATCTTCGAAATGCTGCTGCTCTTGTGTTGGTTGTAAAGTCGTCTGATAGTGCGAAGTCTCTTGTGGGACAGAAGGTTCCGGCGGTTGATTGTCTCTCAAATCAAGCAACCGGGGATCGATGAACTCGAACGGATAAAGTAGATTTTGTTGTTGTACGAAGAAGCTCGGTCGACTGTGTTCTGAGATTAGGTGTTACCGGAAAGTGGTAACGGTGGGCGTGTCCCTCAAGTGTGGCACCAGGCTCTGGACGATAGGACAAGACAGCAGCAAAGATTAACCAAGGGAATGGATCACGGAAGAAGTAAGGAGTGGACGCTTTGGCGGCCCCAGGCCCCACGACGAGGAAAAAGAGAAAGACACATTGAGGAGGACTGAGGACGCTTTTTATATACTGAAGTGGGGACCAGGATGCTCCTGATTGGTCAACAGGAGATCTCCTTGTAGGCTTCAATTTTAGCGTGTTTAAAGCTACACGTGAACACGGTCTCTCGGGCTCAATAATAGTCGGGCACTAAGGATTCCGTGCCCCGCACCAACAAATATGCTGCCCCCATACTAATCCTCACACAACGTGCATATTTCAAGGTTTTTGTGCGCAGTAATAGTGAATGTATTATTCTTAGTATTCTGTTATACCTCTATTGTAGATGTTAATGCACCT